>CP144700.1:43485744-43560744 GCA_036885675.1 Vigna mungo | reverse complement strand
CAACTGCGAAACTTCAAATAGCACATGAAACTTCAAGTGGGATGACTTTGAAAAAGGAGAACAATGACAAACTCCAAGGACTGGATTGCCATCAAGTAAGGATGAGGCTTGCATCAAAACTACAGGGATTGCCATCACTAACTGATGGGGCCTATAGTGGCTAAAAGTGACAAAACTACAGGGAATGCCATCACTGACTGATGGAGCCTATAGTGGCTAAAAGCGACAAAACTACAAGGAATGCCATCACTAACTGATGGGGCCTGTAGTGCCTAAAAGTGAAAAAACTACAGGGAATACCATCACTGACTGATGGGGCCTGTAGTGGCTAGAAGCGACAAAATTGCAAGGACTGTCATCATTGACTAGTGGAGTCTGAAAGCCTAAAACCTGGCTGGAAACATACTCCCCCTCACGACGGACAGCGGAAATGACGGCGCACCGATGACAGATCGTGAAAGTGGAAGATCATAATGAACTCTTATTCATCAAAGCACCCAAAAACAAATCTAACAGATTTGACAAAGGGTTGGTGAAATTGTTTCAACCCATAATTTTAGTGTTGAAATTTCTTGGTGTTAACCACTAACTGTCCTTGAAGACCTTTCAGAATAGAGAAGAAGATAGCGGAAGCAGTAGAGGTAGGACTAGGTGTTAGTGCATCGGCGGCACAAGTGGCGGAGACGACGGCCGGAGACGACGGCTTGAGACGGTGGCCGGAGATGACGGCCAGAGACGGTGGCCGGAGACGGTGCCGGCGGCGGTGGCCGGAGACGACGACCAGAGACGGTGGCCGGCGGCAGTGGACAGCTGGCAGGTGGCGGCTGGTGGTGACCGGCAACGGACAGTGGCGGATAGCAACACACAGAAACTAGAGATTGACCATTGAAGTATAAAGGCACAGGTTGAAAAAGAAACTTTTAGGAGGGGGACAAAGTAGAAAAGGATTAGAAAACCTGCTCTGATACCATGTGAAATAGTGAAAGAGAGGAGGAGAAATATCCCTTGTGTTAAATACACACATAGGGTTCTCTATTTATAATAGAAGAAATATGGGCTAAGCCTAAATACAAATGAATATGTAAGAATAAAATAAAATAAAATAAGAACAATGTTTCCCTAATAAACATATAGGGACTATGTTTCCCTAATTAACATAAACACAATATAAACTAAATATAATATCTCTAACAAATATATTAAAATACTTTTTAATCCATTAGCTAATCGATTAAAATTCATTTCAATCGATTACAACTGACCGTTGGAGTTTTCTACTTTTGAAAACTAGTCGTTGTACTTATTTTAATCGATTAACACTTGTATTAATCGGTTAAAAGCGTTAAATGGCCAGTTTCGAAGAATGGAAGAGTATTTGCTTAAGTCTATAAATAGGCTTCCTTTATCCATCAACAACAACTCTTCCCTTGTACTCAAATACTCAGAACTCTTTAAAAATTGTGTGCTCTTGCTCAGCTAAGGAAACTCTTGTCTGTGGTGCTGGTACATTGCTACTACGGTGACGGAGGAATAGCTGGTTCATCCTTGGTGCGTCTGAGGAGGTGTATGGAAGAGGATCATCCTTCATGAAGTATTCGGAGGAGGTGTTTCATCCTTCGTGAAGTATTCGGAGGAGGTGTCTCATCCTTTGTGAAGACTCAAAGGAGGTGTAGGTTCATCTCTTGTGGTATCAAGAGAGGTGGTTTTTAAACTCTTACAATTTGTTTCTTTGTGAATATAGTTTGTAATTGTTTTGTGATTAGTGAACTGTTTATGTTGATTTGAGATAAGCGACTGGATGAAGGATTGGTAAGATCCGAACCAGTATAAATATCATCTGTGCAAATTTCTCTCAACCTTACTCTTTTATTTATATTTACTATTTGCATAGTAAGATAAATTGAGTAGAAATTAAAAGGCACACGTTTATATTAAAACCCCTCTTGGTTTGTTATTCTTCGCTAACCATTCTGCTGCAGCCGCTCTGACAATGTTCTACTTTGGTAAGTAGGCCATGTTTTGGTAAACAGAATCGAGGAAGTCCTGCTTTAGTAAGTGGAACTTGTTTTGGAAACAGAAGAGTTATACTTTCCTAAGTTAGTCCTCTTTTGGTAAAGAAGATCATGGAAATTTTGCTTTGGTTAGTGGGTCCTGTTTTGGTAAATAGGTCGAGTGGCTGAAGTACGGAAGAAAACATAGTGGGTGGTTGTGATAACATGATATGTTTGGATTGAAGTATGGATTTTGTGTGGTGGATTTGATTTGAGTTGGGGTGTTATGAGCTTAGACCGTAATATAATTGTATTATTATATGTTGTTTTGATGTTTATTCTCTTAGCTAACCCTTATTGGTGGTTTCCACCTATGATAATCGTGTTTATAAGAGAGCAGATGATATTACAGAGAAGGCTACTGATGATGTTGATGTTGTGTAGAGCAAGAGACAAGTGAGGAATTATTATCGGGGTTTTCAAAATATTTTTAGACAATTAATCGATTTATGATTTAGTATGTTATTTCAAGTTGTAATTGAATTAATTATTATTCCCGCATGTTTTTGTTTATTTCACGATAATAAAATAAAGTTTTAAATTTTCACTATATTGTGATGGTACTAGAGTTATGTTTTTGTAAATAACGAATTTTTTTTACTTATACCTAACATCCTAAATTGGGATGTTAATCTTTTTCATATTCTTTATGACTTTTTTTCTAATTTTTTTAGGTTAATTATTTTTTTCAGAATGTCAATAAAAAAATGTTGGTGAGTGATATTAAAATTTTTATTAAAGGTGCATGTTAAGTCCCTGGCAAGTGAACCAGATTGTTATCAAGTAATATAAATGGTAAGACCGAGTATCGTTCTTCCAAAGGACTCACTGGCTTAAACGTTCGTGTGATTTGATTTAATAAGACTTAAAAGAAAAATAATTTGTAAGTTGATGCAAAAACAGAATTTAAATATGCAGATGCAAAGTTTGAATCAGTTGGCAAAGAAAAGACTATGAATGAATGAAGTTGTTAGGGTTTACAATTTCACCTTTTTCCACTCTCCTATATCTACTCTTCTTGTTAAATTCGCTTTATTATCAATGTCATGTAGCTATCTAATCTACTCCAAACCCGATTCCTCGGTGAAAAGAGCATATTATCAATTATTAGTTTACCATTCCTAGTCTCCCTAAGTAACCAATAACACATTAAAAACAAAAGTTTAAAGCAATTGGCCGTCCTACTCCTATTCCTAGGTAGTATTGCTTAGCTAAGAGAGTTCCTATCAGTTCGAGACTTCCCCGTATGTTCCCATATCGACAAAATCAGGGATCAATACACCGAATGAGTTAAACGATGCAAGCATTATAATCGGATAAGAAAACTCAAACTATTGATAATATAAGTATATGCAAGCATATGAATAAAACAAGAATTTCAATATAAGAGAGTTTCAAAAGATTACATTGTTCCCCAACAACAAAGGGTTTAATTCACCATGGACATGGTGAAACTAGATGAAATAAATGAAAAGAAAGAAAAGAACAACCCTAGAATTGGTGATTCGGAGCTCTCGCATCCAAAAATCGCCTCCAAGGAGTGAAGAGCTCTGGACGTCTCTCATTGCCAAAAGATTACTTCTGAAATCGCATTGGTCTATTTATAAGCCTAAAGAGTAACAGAATTTCGGCCCAGGCCCATTCCTTTAGGCGCTCAACATTGGCGACGTTGGATGCTCAGCGCTTTTTGACGCTCAACGGTCTGCGTCTTAGACGCCCAGCGCTAGGTTAGCGCTGGGCGGTGGTCTCAACACCCCTTTTTCATCTTTTCTTGCTCTTTTCTTGTTCCAAGTCCTTCCTTCTTCATCTCCATCATTCAATTCTCGTAAAATCCTGTCAAAACAATGTAAAACCAAGCATAATATCTCTAAAACTACTTTTGACTCTCTTCTTCACTAACTTAGACAAAATGCATGATTTCAAGCCAATTCTAGGTCATAAAGGTTGTGTTTTGATATCAAATTAATATATAAAAATAACGGTTTTTATACCGTTATCACAACCACAAACTTAGAACTTTACTTGTCCTCAAGCAAGCAAAACAAAACTTGACCTTCCATCCATCATCAAAATGTTTCAACACTTTTCAAAACCCATCTTTTCACAACAAGTAATAACTCAATTCAGCCTTTCAATGAAATCCAATCAAGATGTAAACATGCTTCAATTCGTTCAACTTCATAGATTGCTCACATAATCACATATCCTCCAACAGATGCTATTATTATGAATGGTCATTCCACTAAGCACAGATGTAATCATGAAATTCATCAATCCTTTCCAAGCAAAGTGTTTCACTCAATCACTCAAGTGTTTTGGGAGGTTACTATTCTCTCTACTATCCTCTTGTCACATGCAACAAAATTGACTTTCATCTAATACAACCAACATTCTCACATACACATGTCATCACAAGGACTTTTTCAAGGCTTATAATGTGGCTGGGCTAACAAGAAACATTGGTTTTTCATATCACAAAATCCTTGAGTTAAGAGAGTTATTCAATATTCATAGTTCAAGCTCAAGCTCTCTTTCAATCAATCTACTCATTCCCAACTTTTCCCTTTTTCTTCTGCATTCAGCTTTATCCTTCATGCTTTTCTTTTCTTTTATTTTCTATTTTTCACATGCTTTTATCATTCAACACATTTTGCTCAATGCTTTCTCTTTTGCCTTTCAATTTCCCCAACAACCCCAAACTTGAACCTTTTTCAATACCATCAAATATTTCTCAACATAACTCAAGGTAAAGATTTTTATCACAAGGTTTTCAAAGTGTCTTAGGCTAAGGTTCAAAAACGGTAAAACACATGATTATCTTTACTTATGGCGAAAATTTGGTTAAGTAAGGGCTTCAAAAATGGCCTTGATCATGTGACATAAGTATGCAATCCAATCAATCATACAGATTCATGCAATATCATTCATGCTTTCAATTGGATAGCAATTATATCAACAAGTACTCTGAAGCTCAAAAACCTCACTCAACTATGCTTACTCAATCATTCAGTCATACATCTTGCTTAGCATTATAACCACAATCATAGCTCTTCATGCATCTGTTCACACAGTATGTGAACAATTCACCTGTATAGAAGCATATGAAAATCTCAATCATTATTCACATCAAGCATTATCAAGCATACTCATCATGCATTAAACAAGTCAAACCACAATCAGATAAGATGTTCAAACAAGTTCACACAAACCTACACTACTTAACTGAAGCAAACCTACACTACAAGTTCAAATTACAAAAGAAAAATAAAAATAAACCCAGCTCTTCCGCATATGACATCCATCAGTAGATGTTAACTCAGCTCATGTTGTCATCAGAATCACCATCCTCATCTCCAACCTCTGCATCCTCAAAGGTGTCATCCTCCTCGTCATCATCCATCACTAGAGCTTCAGCTGCTCCAGATCTACTGCCCTACGCCTGCTCATGTGGCCAAGCCATAACATTATGGAACTCTTCCATAGTCCACTTGTGCACCGGTGGTGTGTCATATAGGCCCATTATCATCTCAGCAGCGGCCACCTGCCCTCTACGAATGGCCTCAAGTCTAGCCTCCATCATGGACATGTACATGTCCCTCATCTGAAATGGCTCTGCATGGTGAGCTGGCTCATCCTGTCTAGCTACTCCTCTCCTAGGACGTCTCCTAGGTACTGGTTCAGCCTCCTCATCGCCTCCGCAATGCTGCCTGTAGTATGAGGCATCTATGGCCCTTCGAGGCCTCTCGAACGGTGGAATGGAAGTATTCACCCTAGCCTGATGGCAGAGATATGTGATGAGGGAAGGATGTCCCAAAGGTGTCCTGCTGCTCATAGTAGCAGCGCAACTCTCTATCTCATTGGCGATGACCTCACCAATGTTCACATTCAACTACCTCAGCATGCAGTAAATGAACATAGCCCTGTGAAAAGTAATATCAGAAACGTGGGAACAGGGCTGGACATTAGCATGAGTAAATGCCATCCAATATTTTGCAAGAGGTATCAGATCTGCCCTCTTGATGTTGATGCGAACACCATTCGGGTTTCTATGAAAATGTCCTCCAGGTATACAGAGCACCCTCTCCATGTCATCATAATCTGAACACTCTCTGATGTTCAGTGCAAACTGGCACTGCTCTCCAGCCCACTCCGTACCCAGGAAGTTATTGATGGTCTCGGGGTTATACCTGATAATCTCCCCTCGAACATAGCTGGTATAGCTCTCCATCTGCACACCTCTAACTAGAGCATTAGTGTAAAATTCTTTTACCACTTCAATATTTGTTGGTGCAGGGTAGTTAGCCAGTTTCTCCCAGTTTCTGCCTTCTAATTCCACACCAAACTGAGGAGCCAATTCAGGAATGAATATGGCTTTTCTCTCCATAAGCAATCGCCTTTCTTGCACAGTTTGAAAGTGCTCCTCATGTTTCCTTGAAAGGAATCTGTGGGAATAAAATTTTGGAGGCCTCTCCGGTTCCTTCCTCTTGTTTCCCTTAGTCTTAACTCTCCTTGATAATGATGTCATTCCTACATTAAACACAATTCAAGAGACTAAGGAAAGCACCATTAAAGGTTAGCACATCATCAAACATTCAATATCTAGGCACTGTATAGTACTAAGGGTATAATAGGGCCCCTTAAACACTGCCTGCATCAGAAAATTCCAGCCAAAAACCAAACCTGACGCCCACCGCTCAACGTTACCTACCGCCCAATAGTGGCATTGCAGGACGCTCAGCGTTCACTGGCGCTCAGCGGTGGCATCGGGATTTTCACAAAAACCCCTTCCTAACTGGCCTAATCTCCATCTAATCACAAATACTACAGTTCTAGAACAAATTCATGCAATTTAATCAGTGCAAAATGTTTCTATTTCATCAAATCATGCATAGAAATCAAAAGCCCTAATTTATCACACTTCTACACATGTTCTTCATCAATTTCTAATTCTAGAAACCCTAAGAATGAAATTGCATGACTTACTTGGATGGAGATACTCTAGATGCTTGTAATTGCCTCTTGAATGATGTTGAATGCCTTCCCAACGCAATGCTCTCACCAAAAACCCAAAACTTTGACAATGAAATGGTAGAAAGTTGAAGAACTATGGAGTTAAAGTGAGTGGGTGAAGAGGAAAGTGGAGAAAAACCCTTAGAAAGCTCTTGGAAGTGAAAGCAAAGTGTTTTGGTCTATAGAGAATGCTTGGGCGCACCCTAGGGAGTTTAAAAAGTGTGCAAATGGGCCTCCAACGCTGAGCTTTTAAAAAGCCTAAGAACCCAATCTGCAACGCCACTGCTCAGTGGCTACTAGCGCTCAGCGATGGGCGTTGAAAAATTTTCTTCCCTTTTTTGATTTGCTTTCACGTTTTCAGACCTGTAACACTCGATTTCAACTTCCAATTTCTGAATTTTATGCACTTCCCTTCTCATATGCATCACTCAATCCTAATGTGCAACTAAACAGGGTATTAAAAATAAACAATAGTCAACTGGGTTGCCTCCCAGGTAGCGCTTGTTCAACGTCACGAGCTTTACCCAAACCTTTTCTAGCACCCATCAGTAAGTGCTTCCCAACACCCTTCAGTAGGTGTACTTACCTGTATCCTTTAGTAGATACATAATTAATTAGCATCCCTCAGTAGATGCTACCTAAAATTGTCCACAAATCCAAAAATTACATGTTCAAAATAAAAATAAAAAATGTTTTACAACAATTGGGATTTATTCAAATAATATCATGTCTTTTCATCCCGGCTGGGGTCTTCATCAACCCAACTCATAAGCTGTCTTTTGTCCACCCTTCAGATTTTTCTTCTGTATCTCCTCCCCTTGAAGCTTTATATTTAGCTCTCTTTTGTACTCGCGTGAGCTTCTCCCTAGATCCATTATACAATTAAGATACTTTCTTGGTCTTTTAACATAATTCTCCCATCATGGATACTCATCACTAATTTAGCAGTTTTCATGAAAGGTCTTCCCAGGATTACTGGAACCCTTTCATTTGAGTTCATGTCCATGACTATAAAATCAACCAAGAATTCACGATGTTCAATCTGAACAACTACATCTTCCATCATACCAATCGACCTTTTAGATGTTCCATCTGCCACCGTCATAGTAAGATTAGATGGTTTCAATAATAGCCCTCCAATTCTGTTCAGATAGGATAAAGGCATCATGTTAATGCTAGACCCAGAGTCTAACATAACTCCCCCTACATCCACATCTTCAATCACGCATGGAAGAGTAAGGCTTCCTGGGTCCTTCATCTAAGGTACATGATGTTTCTTTCTAGGATGTGCATGTACTTCCTGTTCTTCTTCTTCATCTAGATTTATTACCTCTCCAAGATAATACTTTATTTTCTTAGAGTAAACAGGAATCTGGGGAAAAGTTTCAATTAAAGGAACAACAGTCACATGGTTAAAAATTTCCCTGAATGGCTCACAGTGACTTCCTCTTCTCTCATTTTTCTCTTTTCTTCCTCATTTTCAAAATTTTTTTCAAACCTCTCCTCTTCTTCTTCTTCCTCACTTCTCTCAATCTCCATATTTTCACTCATCTCCTCCATATTTTAACATGTCCAGTTCGGTTATTTCATTCAGCTTGGTGGGCACATATTTCTTTTCAGCTACTGTTGCATTTATTGTTATTTCAATCCATGAGAATATGCTAGTTGCTTGTTCCCGTAAGTGAGCTGCCACTTTAGTTTGCTTTAAAAAAAAAGAAGGCTAGTAGATTAGGTGATGAGATGTGACGCTGCTGCTGGAAGAAAGAGAAGCTCTCTTTAATTCTCTCATCATTTAATTTAATTGGGTGACACAATTTCTTTTAAAAGAGAAGGAGAAGGTGTTACGGTATTAGGTGCAGACCTTGATTTAGTTTTGAAGAGAAATGAGAATTAAATTTGGCAAGTACATGTGGTGATTTTCATAGAGTCTAGGTGATGGAATGGGTTGCTGCTGGAAGGAGTTCAGCATTTCTTTTGTTTCTTTTAAAATGAAGATGGGATTAGATGGAAGTAGGTGAACATGTACGGTGCTTGATTTTGACATAAAAAAATTTCATTCATTGCATTGATGGAGGTAGAAAGGATTGTTGCACCCATTGATTCACGTTGCTGCACATTTTATCCATTCTCATTCATTTCCTTGCCTTTAAAAAAATGTGGTGCACAGCTTCTCATCTTTTTGTCTTTATCATGCATTTAATTTGTTGCACGGCATTCGCAATTTCATGCTTCCAATTTTCACATTCACGGCCAAGCATTTTTTTTAACAAGTTAAAGAAATTAATTTTCTTGATATAAGCACATGTGACACGTGGTAGAAGAAGCTATTTACTTTTTTTTTTAATTGTTTTGCTTTAGAAATAGTTTAGATTAAGTATTGAGTAGTGTTAATCTTCTTAATTTAGTATTGCATTTAAATAATTTTAATTGTGGTAGATATTTGTTTGCTTTTGTATTGGGTTTAGTATTTTCATTCTCTTTAATGTTTTCTATGATGTTCGAATGTGTTTAATTTTTATTTTTAATTTCGCCAGTTGCATTCACAAAAACACTTGCAAACCCCCCACTTCGTGTCTGACCTAATTCTCGAACCACATTTGGCCCTTCAGAGATGACCTAGGAGTCACTTCCTAGCACTATACTGCATTCCTAATATACAATCAAATTTGTATGGGTGGCGACACCCATCAATGGCCCCCCCCCCTCGCAAGAGGTACACATGAGTTTGACGAACACACACCCACGGTGGAAGACAAGGGTACCAGTATACACGACAGTTTGAATATTAATAGGCACCAACTGAACCTGCTCATCAACAATTACTGCTTCTTAAATCCAGCTGTGGAGGACATCTCCCTGCTTGATCAAATCTGGAGACTGAAGCAGTTCCTCCTCAAGACTTCTTTGCTGAATCCTGTGGTGGAAGAGATCTCCCTGAAATTCCAAAATTGGCAATTGCCACCATGATCAGGGGAGTTTTCTTTTCCCTTCTCCTTCCTTTCCCGCTTTTATTGCACTTGTCCATGATCTGTAGACTGTTATGATTTCTGATTGGATGATTGTGACACATTGAGGACACTGTGTAGTTTAAGTGTGGTCTATTGGGGGAGATTCTGATTTTTCTTTTATTAGTTTATGTTTTCTGAGTTAAATTTTTTGTTTTCTAGGTAGTTTTTGTTGTGTCTTGTGTACAGTTTTGCATGTTTTTCTTGATTTCTGGACTTGGTTTAGGTTGTCAGTTTCTCCTTCACTTCATTGATACTCTGATTGGTTAGAAATTCTTGCTTTTCTTTGCTTGGAAAGATGATTATGATGTTTGAGAGGTTGATTTGATTGTGACAGAAATACCCTGTGTGAGATTTGAGCCACTTGATATTCTTTCTTATGTGTGATATGTCTCTTGATTGCTTGCACATATGCCTTGGCTTGACTCTTTTTTATGTTTCTTGATTGATATGCATGTTTGAAAGTGATAAAGGCAGTTTTGTTGTTGAGCCTCTCTAGCCAAATGAGCCTACCTTGTTGTGATCCTTTGATAGCCCCTTTGAGCCTTTACTTTCCAAATTCTTTGTTTTGAAGCTCATACACTAGCCCTAACTGAAAAACCATGATTACCTTAACCTTAGGGAATTTTGGAGCTTTGGAATTGTTTTGGGAATAAGTGTGGTCTCTTGGGAGATTCATGAAATTGGCTAATTAGTTCTTCTTCTTGTGTTGTTTTTGTGAATACGATATGTATCTTGTCTCTTAGAGTTGTGTTATAAATAGAGAGAAAAGAAAAGAGACAATATGAAAAAAGAAAGAAAGAAAAAAAATATAGAAAAAAAAATTGAATAATGGAGTCAAGAAGAGGATTGAATTAGAGGTTGGGTGTGATTTCATTGTGCTTTCACTTCTTCCCCATTGCTCTTCTGTTCCTTTTGGTTTGTAGCTTTTCATCCATATTTATCCTCCCTTGTCCTTGGCCCCATTACATCCATTAAAAGACCTTTTGATTTGGACATGCATATGTTTTGAGTGTTGATAATAGAGACTTGCCAAGACTGTTGGTTGCTTGCATTCTTGAGTGCATTGAGTTGAATTTGTTTACCCTAGACACTTGAGAAAAACACTTATAGTGTGCATTTGTGAGGTTATGTTGCTTTTGATTCACCTCTTGAGCTGACTGATCATTTTGCCATGCTTGGAATTGCTTGAATGACTTCATGAGTGTCTATTTTCTCATATTGTGTGTGGATACTGTCTACTTCCTTTCTTTGTCCAAATTTCTTGAGGGTTGTGCAATTCTGTTTACTTCCTTAGTAGTCTATGTTTTCTGTCTGTTGACTCTGTGTCACCTTCCTGATGTCTTTTGATTTGTTCCCTGATTAGCGTCTTGATTTTTCCCAGGAGTGCAAAAGACTAAGTGTGGTCTATTTTGATGAGTCGATATTTTATTGATTTCACTTAGTTTATTGTGCTAAAATTAATCAGGGAATTGTGCTTAATTGTCCGGTAGTTTCCCGTTTTTCCTAATTATGCTTAATTTGACCGGAAATTCTAATTTTAATTAATTTGAATTTTCTGAGCTAATTATTTGCATTATTATTTTCAGGGAAAATTTTGGAAACACAATTTAGGACATTTGGAGGACACCAAATAAATTCAAGACTCTCCATTTAGACATTTTAAATTTTAGTTGTATTGTAATTTTAATAGTTTAAACTTTTTAGACAGCTTTTGTGCATTGGGCCAATGTTGGCAAATTTTATGTTGAGCCCAATAGTAAAATATGGACACTTGGCACATGACCTAGGGTTGGGTGGACCCCATCCTAATTTTGGAGACACTTGGCCCTAGGGAAAGAAGTTGTCCAGTCGTCACCTTGAAGGCATTCACTCTCTCGGTATTCTTAAGAAAGGGGCAGCCACACATTCAAGGGGGACTCTCTCGGCTGCTGCAGTATTTTTGAAAGGGGAAAAAAAAGCTTTGAACAATGGCTTGGCATTTGGATTTTGGATGAATGATAAATGAGTACATCTTTTCTTTCCTTAAGTGTAACGTTGTTTTCTGCTAGGATTACTTTTTGGCATTGCTCATCCATTTCCTTTTGATTCTAATCGGATTCATTGCTTTAATTTAACATGTCCAGTTCAGTTATTTCTTTCAGCTTGGTTGGCACATATTTCTTTTCAGCCACTGTTGCATTTATTGTTATTTCAATCCATGAAAATATGCTAGTTGCTTGTTCCCGTAAGTGAGCTGCCACTTTAGTTTGCTTTAAAAAAAAAGAAGGCTAATAGATTAGGTGATGGGATGTGACGCTGCTGCTGGAAGAAAGAGAAGCTCTCTTTAATTCTCTCATCATTTGATTTAATTGGGTGACACCATTTCTTTTAAAAGAGAAGGAGGAGGTGTTACGGTATTAGGTGCAGACCTTGATTTAGTTTTGAAGAGAAATGAGAATTAAATTTGGCAAGTACATGTGGTGATTTTGATAGAGTCTAGGTGATGGAACGGGTTGCTGCTGGAAGGAGTTCAGCATTTCTTTTGTTTCTTTTAAAATGAAGATGGGATTAGATGGAAGTAGGTGAACATATACGGTGCTTGATTTTGACATAAAAAATTTTGATTCATTGCATTGATGGAGGTGTCACGGCCTAGAAAGGATTGTTGCACCCATTGATTCACGTTGCTGCACATTTTATCCATTCTTATTGATTTCCATGCCTTTAAAAAAATGTGGTGCACGACTTCTCATCTTTTTGTCTTTATCATGCATTTAATTTGCTGCACGACACTTGCAATTTCATGCTTCCAATTTTCACATTCACGGCCATGCATTTTTTTAACAAGTTAAAGAAATTAATTTTCTTTATATAAGCACATGTGACACGTGGTAGAAGAAGCTATTTACTTTTGTTTTTTTAATCGTTTTGCTTTAGAATAGTTTAGATTAAGTATTGAGTAGTGTTAATCTTCTTAATTTAGTATTGAATTTAAATAATTTTAATTGTGGTAGATATTTGTTTGCTCTTGTATTGGGTTTAGTATTTTCATTCTCTTTAATGTTTTCTATGATGTTGAATGTGTTTAATTTTTATTTTTAATTTCGCCAGTTGCATTCACAAAAACACTTGCACAACCCCCACTTCGTGTCTGACCTAATTCTCGAACCACATTTGGTCCTTCAGAGATGACCTAGGAGTCACTTCCTAGCACTATACTGCATTCCTAATATGCAATCAAATTTGTATGGGCGGCGACACCCATCAGTGGCCCCCCTCGCATTTGGCCGCCCAGTGTTGGATTTTAGGCGCTGGGCGGTTCCTAGACTCTTCTTTCTTCATGTTTCTTCATTCTTCTCGAGTCTAAGACCTTCCATCTTCAATCTCATTCTTCATCTTCATCAGAAATGCTGCAAAACAATGCAAAACAAGCATAATATCGCTAAAAACAGCTTTTGACTCTCAACTGACTCAACTAATGTGTTTTGCTTGATTCTAAGCTCATTCTACGCCTTATAGGGTGTATTTTGGTCTCAACGAAAGCATGAAAATAACTGTTTTTCAACAGTTATCACAACCCCAAACTTAGAACTTTGTTTGTCCTCAAGCAAACAAAACAAAACTTGGCCTTCTATTTTTCATCCAATAATTCAACCTTAATGAACTTCATGACAAGAACTACTCAATTTCAGATTTTCAGTGAAGTCAAATAAAAATGCATGCATGTTTTCAATCCAATTCAGTTCACATGATCAAATCTTTCTCAACAGATGATACACTTTATGAATGACCAATCCACTAAGCAAAAATGAAATCATGCAATTTATCAATTTCTCACTCAGCAAGTGTTTCACTCAATCACTCAAGTGTTTAAGGTGACACTCCAACTCTCTATTATTCACAAGTCACATGAAACAACATTGCCATTCATCTCAAACAATCAAAATCTTCACATGCAAATGCCATCATAAGGACTTTTCTAAGGATTGTGTTGAGGTTGGGCTAACAAGAAAAATTGGTCTTTGTGGAATGCAAAATCCTTGAGTTAAGAGAGCTACAAAGATGTCCAAAATTTAAGCACAACTCTCTTCCTGACCAATCTCACTTATTCCCAGCTTCTCCCCTTTTCTTTTCTTTTTACATTGAGCATCTTCATGTCTTTTTTCTTTTCTTTTTCTCATGCTTTGTTCTTTTTCCATATTGGAGCTCAATGCTTTTTCAATTTCCTTTCAATTTCCCCCACACAACCTCAAACTTGAACCTTGTCAACACATACATTTAAGCTCAACCCAACTCAAGGCAAAGAATTTAAAATCAAGGGTTTACATCCAGTTTCAGGCTAAGGTTCAAAAAGGGTATAATATTTGAAGCACTTTGGGTGGAAAATTTGGCTAAGGAAGGGTTTTCCAAAAATGGCCTTGATCATATGACATCTACATGCAATTCAATCAATCATTAAGATTAAGGCAATATCATACATATTTTCCAGTGAACAATACATACAACAATAAAAACTCTAGAGCTCAATACCTCACACAACATGCTTTCTCACACATCTTTCATTCATACACCCTGCTTAGCATCATAGTCACAATCATAATTTATCACACATCTGTTCACATTGCTAATGAACTTGAATATCAACAAGCAACACAACTCAATTATCACTCACATCAATTCATCATTAAATAAACTCATCATGCATGTCATTCAGTCAAACATTGTCAGAAAAGTATCAAGCCAAGCAGAGACATTGATAATATAAATTCAACCTATTCTACAAATTCAAAATGCAAAAATGAAAGAGAGAACCTATGTTGCCTCCTATAGCGCTTGTTTAACGTCACGAGCTTGACCCAAACCTTATGGGTCCACCAACATCATTACTGAGGCGAATTGTTTCACATCTCCTCCCACATAATGTTTAAGTCTTTGACCATTCACTATTCAGCTCCGTTGTTGATTATCATCATTTGAATGCTCTAATTCCACTGCTCCATTTTGGAAAACACGTTTTACCACAAAAGGTCCTGACCATTTTGATTTTAGCTTCCCAGGAAACAGCTTTAATCGTGAGTTGAACAGTAATACCAACTCCCCTGGATGGAAAGTTCTCTTAATCAGCTTCCTGTCATGATAAAATTTCACCTTATCTTTGGAAGTCCTAGATGAATCATAAGCATGCAGTCGCATTTCTTCAAGTTCTAGCAATTGGTTTCTTCGTTTGCTTTGAGTCTCATTAGGGTCAAAATTTAAAAATTTCAAAGTCCATAAAGCCTTATGCTCCATTTCGACTGGCAAGTGGCATGTTTTCCATAAACCAACTGAAAAAGTGATAGCCCCATAGAAGTTTTCATGGCAGTTCTATATGCCCAGAGAGCCTCATCTAACTTTTGTGACCAATCTTTTCTTGAAAAAGTGGTCGTCTTTTCTAAAATTCTTTTAATCTCCGTGTTAGAAACTTCAGCTTGGCTAATTGTCTGTGGGTGATAAGGTGCAGCCACCTTATGTTTTACCCCATAATGTTTAAGTACCTTAGCCAGCTGAGCATTACAAAAATGAGATCCCCCATCACTGATGAGTACCATGAGAGTTCCAAAACGTTAAAAGATTTGTCTTTTAAGGAATTTGATCACAGTATTAGCATCATTCTTAGGACATGCTAAAGCTTCAACCCATTTACTCATATAGTCCACAACTACCAAAATATATTCATTATTGAATGATGGAGGGAAGGGTCCAACAAAATCAATACCCCAGCAATAAAAAACTTCAACTTCCAGAATGCCTTGCAATGACATCTCATGCCTCCTTGAAATAGCCCATGTCCTTTGACATTTGTCACAACTCCGAGCATGATTACGAGCATCTTTAAACAAGGTCGGCCAGTAAAATCCTGCTTGCAGAACTTCCCCGACAGCGGCGCCAAAAACTTGTTAACGGAAACTGGCAAGCGTACCAGATCATTTCAAGTAATATAATTGGTAAAACCCAATATCGTTCTTCCCAAGAGACACGAAGGCCTTATCATTCGTGCAAATTGAAATTGTAAGACTTGTAAAGAAAAAGTGATTGGTTTGAATTCAAGAAACAAAAAATAAACATGCAAATGTGGTTGATTCAATTGACGAGAAAAATACTATGGATGAATGAAGTTGTTGGGATTTACAATTTCATCTTATCCACTCTCTCTTATCTACTCCTTTTATTTAATTTTCTTTGTTATCTAATTGTCATGCAAACTTTCTTAGTCTACCCTTAACTCGATCCCTCGGCAAAAAGAGCCTATTACTAATTACTGGCTTGTTATCTCTAGCCTCCTCTAGTAATTAATAATGCATTATAAACAGAAGCGAAAACAATTGATCATCCTACCCCCTATCCCTAGATGGTATTGCTTAATCAAGGAATTTCCCCCAGTTCATGACAGTACCGTACGTTCCCGTATCAATAAAGATAAACAACGATTATCGAATGAGTTAAATGACAAAAGCTTTAAGCGCAGAAGAGAAACCCAACAATTGATAATCAAAGCATACGACAAGCATATAAATAAATAAGAGTTTCAATAAAAGAGAGTTTCAAAAGATTACATTGTTCCCCAACAACAAAAGGGTTTAGTTCACCATTGTCATGGTGAAACTAGATGAAAAATGATGGAAGAATGGAAAAAAAAACCCTAGATTGGATAAAAAGGAGCCTAAGCATCCAAGAGATCTTCTCCAAGGAGTGAAAATTAGTTCTGGCCGCCCTCTTCTGTCAAAAGAATGATTCTGAAATCGCAATAGAGCTATTTATAGCTGAGGAGCGTCACAGAAATCAGGCCCAAGCCCAACAGACAACTGCCCAGCATCACACTTATGTCGCCCGTCGGTTTGCACCTAACCGCGCCACCGCCCGGCGGTGGATTGGGCCGCCCGGCAGTTTGCCTCTAATCTCAAAATCGTCTGGCTGCACCGCCAGGGCGCGAGACAATGGCTCCCCCTCGCATTTGGCCGCCCAGCATTGGATTTTGTGTGCTGGGCGGTTCCTAGACTCTTCTTTCTTCATGTTTCTTCATTCTTCTCGAGTCCAAGACCTTACATCTTCAATCTCATTCTTCATCTTCATCAGAAATGTTGCAAAACAATGCAAAACAAGCATAATATTGCTAAAAACAGCTTTTGACTCTCAACTAACTCAACTAATGTGTTTTGCTTGATTCTAAGCTCATTTTAAGCCTTATAGGGTGTATTTTCGTCTCCATTGAAGCATGAAAATAACTATTTTTCAACAGTTATCAGTCTTGGACGCCCAGCGCTAGGTTAGCACGGGGCGGTGGTCTCGGCACCCCTTTTTCATCTTTTCTTGCCCTTTTCTTGTTCCAAGTCCTTCCTTCTTCATCTCCATCATTCAATTCTCATAAAATCGTGTCAAAACAATGTAAAACCAAGCATAATATCTCTAAAACCACTTTTGATTCTCTTGTCACTAACTTAGACAAAATGCATGATTTCAAGCCAATTCTAAATCGTAAAGGTTGTGTTTTGATATCAAATTAATGTATATCAGTGCACTCAAATCTCATTTTTAGAGTTTTTTTTTTCTTTTTTTTTTTTTTTTTTTACAAATATGAATTATTAGAATTTTGTTAATGTGAAAAGTTGAACATATAACATCTCTCACTCTTCCTTCCAAACATTTCAAATTAAATTGAAATCATAACCTTTCTTACCTTCTCTTCAAACTTTTTTTCACTAAATCAAACTTATAATTTTATTTCTGGAGTTTTATTATCGAGCGTGAGATCATACCCAAATGAATAAATCTCTATCAAAATAGGTATGCATGGATATGTTTTGTTTCTGAAATATGTTTTGGACTTTTTAGTAGTATAATGTTTTGTTAGATTAGATTGAAATATAAATTTTAGTTCGTATTCTTGTTGCATCGGTAAAACTTCGAGTTTCATTGTCGAAATTTTCGCTTATATGTCCTATACGACGGGCTTTATACGATTAAAATTAAAATCAGATTATTTGAAAACTTTGGATTAATTCAACTAGTTGATTCATCTAGTCAGATTTTAGCAAGAGTATTTTTCCAATGATCCCACAAATTACTATGATTTTCGCAAGTAACCTTTGTGTTGCAAAATCTTTTTTTAATATATATAAATTCACTATAGTGCTATGAATTTAGCAATGGACACATTTTTAGCTTCGCAATAGAAATATTTATTAATTCGATGAAATTTCGCAAAGCATCTCTCAAACCGATTAAAAAAGAAACCTGTATCATTTCTATTGGATCGAAAACAAATTACATAAAGTGAATATCAAATCGAATGAAACATTTCAAATATATGGTGTTTTTGCAATGTGCAACCTAACCTACTAGAGACAGATACCATGGTGGAACATGATTTGTCTGCCAATAATATAAACTTCATTCTGTCATAAATCCAATATGTACAATCGTTGGTATTGATAGAATTGGAGTTTTACTATATTTGCTTAAATGAAATTTCTCCATCAGTTATTCTTCACAAGGACCTTATAATGATAGCTACGTGAACATGCTATAAAACATAACATGTTTAACAATCCAAATGCGGCAACCACGAAATAGAAGTTCTCTAATCTGCCCTTATTAATGTCTCCATCAAGCCAATCTGCTTGGCCTTGCTTCCCAGTGAAAGAATGCACAATGTTTACTATGAAGCTGCTCAAGTTGCTAGCAGCTGACACGTTGAGGCATAGCAATGAATTTGCAATACTTCTCAAGCCTTCAGGAGACTCATTGTTGAAAAACTCAGTGTGGCCAACTGTTGCAAAAACATGACAACATGCTAAAAGAATGAACTGAGGAGCCAGCCACAGCACTGATATGGGTGCAACCCCATCAGATGCACCAGATGAAATGGCCAATTCCCTTCTCTTGATCTCCACCAACCCTGAAACCACCATTGATAGAAAACCAAAAGCATGTCCAAATCCAATCCTTTGAAGGGCTGTGAGTCCCCCTTCTTGCTTCGTTACTTTCTCTAGTGCAGGAACAACAATTCGATCGTAGAATGGGAGCAATATGCCTATTGACAGCAGCATTATCACATTTATTGAGCCAGGATGAATCTCAAAGTTATGTCCCAAGTGCCTATCCATTTTCATGGCTTGTGATACTCCAAATATTGCTTGTTGTCCTAAAGGAATGTTGACTATGATGCTGGTTACGAATATTGGCATGATTTTCAGCAAGCATTTCAGCTCTTCCACTTGCTGGATGCTACTTAGTCTCCAAGGGTTTTTGTTCAATCCATCATTGTCCAATTCATTCTCCACCACAATAGCAGCTTTGTTTAAACATCTAATAAACAAAAACCAATTAGTAATACAAGAAATTATGCGACCCTATAAAGGAATTTAACTTTTTGTAATCTTAAGAAGCAGATTATAATTTCAGGGACTAGATTAACATTTAACTTGAGATATATCATTTACCCAAAATCATTTGTAAGAAGCAGCTTTCCTTCTGAATCATTTTCGAGTGGTGGATCATAAAGTGCTGCCTGTGTGTCCCCGGTAGCAGACGTATGAAAATGGCGCTTGTGTTGTGCTCCAACTAGCACTTGAACTATGCTAGAAAAGTTGCTTCCCTTAGGCTTAACATAGGCATAAACTTTGGAGCCAGCAAAGAAGAAAAGGATTGAAACAATCATGTACACAGTGGGCAGTGCAAAACCAAGGGTCCAACTAACAGAATCTTGAATATAAACCAATACAGTTTGGTTTATCAACAAGACCAGTGTCTGTGTGGTGTAGTACAGAGTGTAGAAGGTGCTACTTCCACGCCTTCCTTCAGCAGTGGTCAAATCAAATTGATCAACGGCAAAGGGAACACTGCAAGGCCTTATTCCACCAGAACCAATCGATAACCAGAACAGACCAAAAACTAGCACACCCATTTGAAAATTTGATTGGCCTTGGCACGCACCATTCTGCTGCTGTTCAATGGAGCATTGTGCAGGATGAAATTGTGGCACCCAAGCAGTTAGCATCACAGTAAACATGCCCTAGACAAATAGAAACAAAAGTTAAAATCCAAATTATTAAACATTCACCATTGGTTTGATTGTAACTGTAAGAAAAACCTGAGATAGAAATTATAATTAATTCAAATGAAAGTAAAAGTTACCACAAGGCTGGCAAAGGATGCAAGGGCAATTGTTCGAAACTTTCCCAAGTAGGCATCAGCAAAAAAGGCTCCGATCAGAGGAGTAATATTGGATACAGCAATCCATGTGTTCAAAATGTTTGCTGAAAGAACCTGATCCATGTTATACACTTTCATCAAATACACCACAAAATTCGCTTGCATTCCGTATGTTGCTAGCCTCTCAATTGTGTCGTTTCCTGCACATTTCATTCTAATTATAGTCCCAAGCACATTTCCAGTTTGGTCTCTTTAACTTAATAAAATGTGACAAGTTAAAAGTAACACTAATAAAAGAATCAATTAGTGCAAAAAACTCATTAAATTTAGAAGATGAAATTCAAATAACAGAAGTTACAAGACAGACCTAGAATGTAAGGCATGGCTTTCCATCCAGGCTTTCTAGAGTGTGTGTTTGGCTCTGATTGAACAAGGCTTTCTTCATCTAGCAATTTCTGTTGCAGAGAGGGCATTGAATTGCGTTTTCGTTTAGCAAATGAAAAGAGTGAGCTCAACCTATCCATTGTGAATAGCTTAATCAGTTTTTTCAACTGTTGTGTAGAAAATCTGCAAAACTATGACCTTATATAACACAAAATTCTTGGTCTTGCCAACAGAGTAAGAAACTAAAAAAAAGGTACAAGTGCTGATCTGTCATTCTTTGGTTCTTATCACATGAAAAATCTACTAAGGAAACTGCTTTTTTACTACTTTTTTATGATTAGGATTGCTTTGACGTTTCAATTTATTAATTATACCATTAATTAAAATGCCTTCCTTAGTTCTTATAATTCATTCTGTAGAACTTTGACCAAGTTCAAAGTTAGACTAAGCACTTTTATTAAGATTTAGTTATGTTATTTTCTGTAAAAATATCCTTAATTACTAAGTGTTTTCTAAATTCAATGAGTAAGAAATCAAATGTATTAATGTCTTGCCTTTTCTTTATAGTTTAATCTTGTATCCTACAAGGAACATTTAAGAATTAATTTTTAATATTCTCGTCAATAAAAATTGAAACGATGAATAGATTAATTATGAAAGACATTAAGAGAACTACTAGAACTAATAAAAATAATTTCGAAAACTAAAATGTGTTTCATTAATGTGAGAATGATTATATAAAAGTATATAAATTTATTGTTAATAATGATATTATTTATTTTTTGAATCTTGATTATTTATTTTTTGAGTCTTGATTAATGAATTAAACTTGTCTAATAAGAAACATTGGAACCAATCTTGCTTCTACTTAAAAAAATAATAATAAATAAATAAACAATTTATTGTGGTTATTTACCTACTAACTTAAAACATGTAGTGAACATATCTTCTTAAAAAGAATGTTCAAACAAATAATTGAGTAACCCACTTAATTAAAAGTGACATGACAACAAGGTTATTCAGGGTATCCTTGCTTAAGTTTCCTATTAGAACAATTGGTTTTATAAAATAATAATACATGATTATTTTATTAAAAATCATATACTTTAACTCGTTTAATTAAACTTGACAAATTGAATTCGTATTATTATAGTGTAAAAAGTTTATGTTATTTAGACTTGGCTTCCTTTGTCTGTGGACCGGTCAGTCCGGCCGGTCTGGTTGTTTACTTTGGGCTTGTTTTGTTTTGGGCTTGTTTTGTTTACAGGCTTTGCCTGTTGCGTGTTTACGTTGGTTAAATATAGTAACCAACCCTGTTGCGTATTTACGTTGGTTAAATATAGTAACCAACCCTGTTGCGTATCTACGTTGGTTAAATATAGTAACCAACCCTGTTGCTTGTCAACGTTGGTTATAAATAGTAACCAACCCCGTCTTTTCAATTACAACTTTCAATTCAATAATATTCAGTATTCATTCTCTCGCTCCGCTCTCTCTCTTTTATTATTCTCTGGTTCTAAGGTTTTCTTGAAACGTCCCAAGAACCCAACAATTGGCGCCCACCGTGGGGCAAGGATTCAAGAATTCCCAAGGAGCGATGGCAACCAAGTTCGACGTAGAAAAGTTCAACGGTGCTAATGACTTCGGGCTGTGGAAGATCAAGATGGAGGCAATCTTGATACAGCAGGGATGTGATGAAGCGTTGAAGGGTGAGTCGAAGATGAGTGGTACCATGACTCAAGAAGAGAAGAAGAAGATGGGAGATAAGGCAAGGAGTGCAATCATCTTGTGCCTTGGTGATAAGGTACTGAGAGAGGTTGCGAAGGAGAAGACTGCCGCTGAAATCTGGGCAAAACTAGAGTCTCTGTACATGACGAGATCGTTGGCTCATAGGTTGTGCCTGAAGCAGCAACTCTTTTCGTTCAAGATGTCAGAATCAAGAACGATAGAGGAGCAGATTGCAGAATTCAGCAAGATAGTTGATGATCTGGAGAATATTGGAGTGAAGTTGGAGGATGAAGATAAAGCTGTCATCCTGTTGAATGCGCTTCCAAAAACCTTCGAGCATTTCAGGGATGCGTTACTCTACGGGAAAGATCAAGTGATCACGTTAGAGGAGGTTCTGACGTCAATTCGAACCAAGGAGTTCCAAAAACTCCAAGATTCGAAGACAACCGAGGAAGGAGCGTCCGGATTGATTGCGGTAAAAGGGAAAGGGAAGAAGCAGTCTGGAAAAGAGAAGAAGCTGAATCCGGACGGTACGAAGCAGGTGCGTTGCTTCAAGTGCCAGAAGATGGGTCATATCAAGAAGTTCTGCCCGGAGAAAGGAAAGGCCGGTCGGCCACAAGAAACCGCTGATGTGGCAGAGGCGTCTGAGGGATATGAGTCGGCTGGAGTGCTGGTGGCTTCGTCTGAAGATCCTCAAAGGAGCTGGGTCATGGATTCCGGCTGCTCCTATCACATGTGCCCGGTAAAGGAGTTTTTTGAGAATCTGGATCAGAAAGAGCATGGTAATGTACTGCTCGGAAATAACAAAGCTTGCCGAGTGCAAGGTGTGGGGTCGGTGAGGCTGAAGATGTTTGACAATCGTGAGATGGTATTGCAGGCCGTCCGGTATGTGCCCGAACTAAAGAGAAATTTGATTTCTATTAGTGCATTTGATCTTGGAGGTTACACCACTAAAATTGAAGATGGAGTAATGAGGGTTTGTTCTGGAGATTCTGTGGTTGCCAAAGGCAGAAGGAGGAACGGCTTGTATATTCTGGAGGGATCAACTGTCATTGGTCATGTCTCAGTAGCAAGTGGGACCGAGAATACCGCCCGGTTATGGCACTTGAGGATGGGACACATCAGTGAGAAGGGTCTTGAAGAATTGGAAAAGCAAGACTTGCTTCTGGGAGACAAACTGCAGAAGCTGGATTTCTGTGACCATTGTGTCTTAGGGAAATCACACAGGATACCGTTCGGAAAAGGGAAACACTCAACCGAACGGCCCTTCGAATATGTCCATGCTGACTTATGGGGACCGGCAAGAACCTTAACTCATGGTGGAGGAGCGTATTTCTTAAGTATAATTGATGATTTCTCAAGGAGAGTGTGGATTTACGTTCTAAAGAATAAGTCTGAAACGTTTCAGAAGTTCAAAGAGTGGCACACACAGATTGAGAACCAATTGGGGTGTAGGCTGAAATGCCTAAGAACCGATAATGGGCTGGAGTTCGTTTCAGAGGAGTTTAATGGTTTTTGCAAAGAGAAAGGGATCAGGAGGCACAGAACGGTCGTTGGAACTCCTCAACAGAATGGATTGGCCGAACGGATGAACAGAACTATTCTGGAGAGGGTCCGGTGCATGTTGTTGGGATCAGGGTTGTCAAAGGCTTTCTGGGGAGAGGCTGCCAATACGGCCGTCTATCTGATTAACAGGAGTCCGTCTTCAGCTCTCAATTTTAAAACGCCAATGGAAGTGTGGAGTGGACGACCGGCTGACTATTCACACTTGAGAGTGTTTGGTTCTTTGGCGTTTGCTCATGTCAGGGGTGATAAGCTGGATTCCCGGGCGGCGAGATGTATCTTTCTTGGATACGCCAACGGAGTTAAGGGATACAGGTTATGGAGGTTAGATTCACCTTCAAAACTAATCATTAGTAGGGATGTCATTTTTGATGAAACAAGGATGGCGATGCACCCGGAAAACTCTGGAAGTGAGAAGAAGATTCTCGTGGAGGTGGAGCATACTACTAATGGAGCTGGCACGCCCGGTGGGACTGAGGAAAACCAAACGGGTGAAGGGCAAGTTGAAACCGGTCGGACGATAGCTGAGAACCGACCGGATGAATTTCGAACAGACCTTGGTGAAGACATAGATGATATGTCTGGCGAGGGAAGTCATGGAAAAGCTGCTGGTGTTGATTTGAGAAACTATCAGCTTGTTCGTGACAGAGAAAGAAGGATCTCCAAGCCAACCAAACGGCTTGGAGAGGCGGATCTAATCTGCTACGCCCTGAACGCTGCTGAAGATATTAACCGATCGGATGAACCGAGAAGTTATAAGGAGGCTCTTGACAGCAGCGACCGGCATCTTTGGCAGGGTGCTATGGAAGAAGAGTTGGAGGCTTTGAAAAAGAATAACACCTGGAGATTGGTGGATCTGCCGAAGGGTAAGAAGGTCATAGGTTCGAAATGGATTTTCAAGAAAAAAGAAGCTACACCGGGCGGTGAGAAAGCGAGGTACAAAGCTAGGCTTGTTGCCAAAGGCTTTACTCAGATTGAAGGCGTAGACTATCATGAGATCTTTGCTCCAGTGGTTAAGCATTGTTCGGTCAGAGTTCTGATGGCAATAGTTGCGCATTGCAATTTGCATCTTGAACAGTTGGACGTTCGGACAGCTTTTCTGCACGGCGATTTGGAGGAAACCCTCTATATGAAGCAACCGGACGGTTTCGCTGTGGATGATAGGGTGTGTCTGTTGCAGAAGTCACTTTATGGCTTGAAGCAAAGCCCAAGGCAGTGGTACAGGAAATTTGATGACTTTCTGATAAAGCTGAACTTCAAGCGGTGCAATTATGATGACTGCGTTTACACTCTGAACCATGGCGGTGAAATGCTATATCTCTTGCTTTATGTGGATGATATCCTAATTGCTAGCAGTGACAGGGGCATGATCGGTGAGACGAAAGCAAGGTTGGCGGATGCTTTCGAAATGAAAGAGCTAGGGGAAGCAAGGCGGATTTTGGGCATAGACATTAAAAGGGATAGACCGGGCGGTAATCTTTTTCTGTCACAGGAGTGCTATTTGCAGAAGGTAATTTCAAGGTATCGGATGGCTGAATCTAAAATGGCCAACACGCCGGTCGGTCAACACTTGAAACTTACCAAGGAGCAATGCCCAAAGACCGAGGAAGAAAGAAAGAAGATGGAATCTGTTCCATTTTCAAATGGGATTGGGAGCATTATGTACGGCATGGTCTGCACAAGACCGGACGTGGCGCACGGTGTTAGTGTTCTCAGTCAGTTCATGGTTAATCCTGGACCAACACACTGGGAAGCGTTGAAGTGGATGCTCAGATATATACGGGGGTCTCTCGGTACTGGATTGTCTTTCCAGAATAACTTTCAAGGTGGAGGTTATATTGAAGGTTTTGTTGATTCCGACTTTGCCGGATGCATGGACACTAGGAAATCCCGGTCGGGATATGTGTTTACACTGTTTGGGACTGCTGTTAGCTGGAGGTCTACACTACAGTCGGTTGTGGCTTTGTCAACTACGGAAGCTGAGTACTATGCTCTTGCTGAAGGAGTTAAGGAGGCACTGTGGTTGAAAGGTTTGGTTCGGGAACTTGGTTTTGATCAGAAGACTGTATGTGTTCATTGCGACAGCCAGAGTGCTATTCATCTGGCCAATCATCAGATTTATCATTCCAGAACCAAGCATATTGACGTCAAGCTGCACTTTGTCAGAAGCATTGTTGAATCCGGTGACGTTCAAATCTGCAAAATTGCATCCGAAGAGAATCCTGCAGATATGTTAACAAAGCCGCTCGCTAAGGAGAGGTTTCTCTTACTGTTGTCCAGGATTGGGTGTCTACCGGTCGGTCACTAATTGTTTGACCGGCCGTGTCCGTGTTTTATTTTTGTTTTTTGTTTTGAAGCAAGTCTAGGTGGAGAATTGTTATTTAGACTTGGCTTCCTTTGTCTGTGGACCGGTCAGTCCGGCCGGTCTGGTTGTTTACTTTGGGCTTGTTTTGTTTTGGGCTTGTTTTGTTTACAGGCTTTGCCTGTTGCGTGTTTACGTTGGTTAAATATAGTAACCAACCCTGTTGCGTATTTACGTTGGTTAAATATAGTAACCAACCCTGTTGCGTATCTACGTTGGTTAAATATAGTAACCAACCCTGTTGCTTGTCAACGTTGGTTATAAATAGTAACCAACCCCGTCTTTTCAATTACAACTTTCAATTCAATAATATTCAGTATTCATTCTCTCGCTCCGCTCTCTCTCTTTTATTATTCTCTGGTTCTAAGGTTTTCTTGAAACATCCCAAGAACCCAACAGTTTAAAATTTTTAATTTCTTAAAAAATGTGTGCTATACATAAGTTTGTGGTTTGGTCTAGACATGGAATGTGTCAAAACTTGTCGAACTGCGACCTGTAACATCCCATTTTTAATAGTAAAATACTATTAATAGATGATAATAGAACAATTATATAACACTAAAGTTTTCACAAGGACAAGATCTATACTTATACAACCATCTTACTTCTCATCTGTAACACTCTCACCTCTCGTTGGAGTAACTGAAAAGAACACCTCCTTAAGCTCACACCATATAAGTGATCATCGCAAATGAGAAACATACATAGAGACAGACAACACAAAAGTAAGGGTAAGCTAGTGTACAAATAAAGTCTCGGATAATAATTTAGTTTAACAACACTCATACAACCACCAGACCACTATACTCACTTATCCGGATATGACGCTGATATAGATTACTGTAGGCACGCACTCCTGCTGATATAGAGTCTCATTATTTTTAATTCACTGTTATTTCTAAAATATCATTTTCTAAATCTTCACACGACCTAGTTTACCCTAAAAGACATATAATTTTTTTAGATTTGTTTAACATTATTTTTTTTTCTTTTTAAAAAAAATATAAAAATTTATTTTTTATAATCATTTTATCTTTATAAATGAATATAAAAATGCATTATGATATTATTACTCTTTTACTCCTAATAGCTTTCTTACGTTTACACATAAAGAATATATGTTCTTTAGTCCAGTTTATATTTTATTTAAAAAATATCTTTACATTTAATTTAAAAATAACATTTTTAAAATTCAGGAAATTATTTTCAAATTAGGCTTAAAAGCTCATTTAAAAATAAACATTTCTTAGTAAAACTATATTTGTTCAAAACAAAACCCTTGAAAAAGAAAACTATGTATAAACTTAAATTGTGGAATATTAGTTATAACAAAAATAAATATTTCTTTTATAAAACTATATTTGTACAAAAAAAAAACTCTTATACTGAATATATATATATATATATATATATATATATATATATATATATATATATATATAAACATAAATTGTAAAATACTAGAAATTAAATATATAACTTCAAAATCTGTGCATATAAAATTTCAAATTAAACATATTATTATAGTCATTCATAAATTTAAATCAATCTATTATTTCTTCTCCAGAAAAAGAGTCACAATGTGTTGCATTAACCATTTTTTTCACCGGTTTCTTTAAACAATTTTTTTGTTTATTTAGATGGATCACCTAATAAGTTTTTCGGTTTCTCAGCCCAGCCAATCCATTCAGTTCAGTTTCAAAATACCAAATTCAAAATTTGTGTTTCTTAATGTTGTAAATAAAATGTTTTCTTTTGGAATTGTTATTATCAACATCACATATATAATTAGTTTTGTTAATAAGAAATTCTAATATTTTTATCTTTCTCTCTTGACAATGATGATTTTATAAAAGAAGAAACAAAATTTCCACAATAATATTCTTTTACATATTTTGTAAGTAATAATTTTGGAAGTAATAATGACTTCATATGAATTATTGATTGTGTTTAAAGAAATTGAGGTACTGATACAGTAGGGATTGGAATAAGAAAAATGTTTATACGAGAAAAGAAGGTTCATAGATAGAAGAAATAATGGTCCACAATAAGGGCAAATGTATGTCTAGATATATGGAGATGAGCTCAAGTGGAAAAAGTATTAGAAAAAACAATTTATGATTAATAAACTAAGTTTAATTATTACATTTCTTAATATGTTATTATATCTTAAGTTTATCTTATTTACTATTATCTTATGGACATTAAGAGTTCATGAAAATAATATAACTTAATACTAATTTCAAGTTGGAGTCCTTTTTTATGATGAGGAGCTCAAATTTACATTGGTAGTTGATTATTTTCTCCTTGGATTAACCTCGCAAATTTTTTATAAGAATACTAGAAATTAAAAATAATTCAAACTTAGTTCTTTCATAAGACAAAGTGGCTGCAAAAGCCGAATAACATATGTACATGAGTTTAGTCAGGTAAGGATACAATTATAAATGAGGCGTTCTTCCTGTACCTCTATAACTTCTCTCCTGTATCTAGAAAATTACGTTCTTGTCCTTCGATTTACACCGGTATGATAGTGTTTACTTTTTACCAACAATTAAATGAATTGATATATTATATATATATATATATATATATATATATATATATATATATTATTTCCTCTTTCTTACCTTTCCTTATTCTCTTACCTTCCATCATGCATTCCACTTAGAGTCGTCAAAATGGGTCACAATCCGTGAGCCAACTCGGTCCGTCACGGGTTTGGGCCGGGTTGGGTTTGAAAAATACAACCCACTTATATGCGAGTCAGATTTCAACCCGGTTCATTTAGACCCGGCTCATGCGGATTGAACCCGTGGTGAGCCGGGTTGGTGAACCCACCTACCTAATTTTATTTTTTTAATTTATTATTTTATTTATGAAACCCTAAAAAAGAAATACTCTCTTCACTCACTCTGTATACCAAAAAAGTAACATTTGCTCTTACAAATTACTCTCACTGTACTTGCTCTCATTTAGCAGTGCTCTCATTCTTACTTCACTAAATTTATTCAAGGAGCAGGTAAAACATCATTCCTTTTTTTCTTCTCTTTTCTCCACATTTTTGTTTTCTCACTTCTCTTTCTTTTTTTTTTCAAAAACCCTATAATGACAAAAATAGGGGTTTGCGAATTTGTTTTTTGTTATGGGAGATTTGAAGACATGGAATGATTTTTTTTCCTGTTCTGACATGCTTGTATCAGAGTTTGTTCATTTTATTTAAACAATTTGAGTATACATTATTTGAACAAGCTACTTTTGATATCTTTGAATTTGGGAAATTATGTTACAAATTAAACTATTAATTTTTTGTTGATCTTGTTGAGTATTGGTTCTTTTTTTATATCTTTGAATTTGGATTATATTGTAGTTTTTATTATTATTTTGAATTGTCTTTAACATAATTTTTTTGGGAGTGAAATTTATTTAAATTTAAATTACAAAAAGTTTGTATTTTTTTTATTTAAAAAAAATGTAATTAAATGAGCTAGTGAGTCAACCCGTTTACCCACCAACTCGTGGTGGGTCGGGCTGGGTTCAAGTTTTTCTGGCTCGCTAATAAATGAGCCGGGTTAGGTTGGCTCACTAAATGACCAACTCGTGGTGGGCCGGGCCGGGTCGGACCGGATTACCCGTTTTGACAACTCTAATTCCACCGGTAGTTTCGATTGGTCGATCCAGCGATAATATATTAGATATTTGGCCAGATTCTTAATTGGTTTTTGATAATCGGTTAAAGATTTGTCAGATTTTGAAAGTCGGTTAAAGGTTAAAATTATTTTGAAATATGTTGTTTTTTGAATTTCTTTTTTTAAATTTAATTGATGTATATGACATGTTTTGATATTTATTTATTAATTAATTTGTAATATTTTTGTTATTATTTATTTATTAGTTAATTTAAGATTTGTGTTAATGTTTTTGATTTTTTATTTAACTTATAATATTGTTAATGTTTTATCATTATATAAATTTTAATATGTTTTGTTATTTTTTATTTATTAGTTAATTTTTAATATGGGTTAATGTTTTTAAGTTTCATTTAATTTATAATATATTTCTGTTTTTTTATTTTCGAAATAAGTTATAATATTTTATGTTACTTTTTATTTATTAATTAACTTTATATATGTGATAGTGATTTTAAAATTTTATTTGGTTTATAATATCTTTGCTTTTTGTAATTATTATTTAATTTTTATTACGTTTTTGTTGTTTTTTATTTAATTTTTAATTTTTCATATGTCTTAATGTTTTTAATTTTTTATTTAATTTATAATATATTTATTTTTATATTTTTTATTTAATTTATAATATGTTTATTTTTTTATTTATTATTTAATTTTTAATATATTTTGTTGTTTTTATTAGTTAATTTTTAATATGGGTTAATGTTTTTAATTTTTTATTTAATTTATAATGTATCTATTTTTTTTACTTATTATTTAAATTTTAATATGTTTTGTTGTTTTTATTTATTAGTTCATTTTTAATATTTGTTAATGTTTTCAAATTTTTATTTAATTTATAATATGTTTATTTTTTATTTATTATTTAATTTTTAATATGTTATGTTGGTGTTTCTTTAATAATTTTTAATATGTGATGTTGTTTATTTATGTATTATTTAATTTTGAATTTTGAATTTGTGGTGTTATTATTATTAGATTAAGAAATATTTAGTATGATAAATATGTTTATTGTAGGTTGTGATTAATATTATAAAATGGATAATTACTCATTTCAATTAATCGATTCTTAAATAAATTTGAGTTTCGTGTAAAAAAAAAATTCTTTCGTAAATGATGTGGCTGAGGGTGATTATATAAATAAGATTACTAGTGACGAAATATTTCCCTCACGCGATGATTTAATTGAATGAGTTCGCAAAGTTGCATTCAATATTGAATTTGTTGTGGTCATTATAAGATCTGACATAACAACAGGTGAAGTTGGAAAGACATTCGTTTTGTTAGGTTGTGAAAGGAGTCGGAAGTGTAGGAAGTATAAACCAGATATTCATCCTAGTGTATTTGAGACGAGAAAATGTGAGTGTTCATTTAGGTTAAGGGGCAAGCCTTATTCTAATGGAAAGGGTTGGGTTTTAAAGGTTATTTGTGACTATCACAACCATAAATTAGTTGAGACTTTGGTTGGTCATCCTTTTGCTAGAAGGTTAAATGTTGTTGAACAATCAATACTTGTTGACATGACTAAGAGTCAAGTAAAGTTGTCGAATTCTCAAAGAACATAACGATGCTAATGTGACAACAATAAAACAAATATATGACGCAAGGTACACATACAAACAATCTTTGAGAGGGTCGAGAACTGAAATGTAGTAGTTGATGATGATGTTAGATAGAAATAAATACAACCAATGGAGTAGATATTTGGATGATGACATGGTAAGTGACCTGTTCTAGACACGTCTCAATTCAGTGCACTTATTAAATTCGTTTAATATAGTTTCTTTTTATGGATACCATGTACAAGACAAACAAATATTATCTCCCCTTGCTTGAGATAGTTGGGTCACATCAACTCGTTTGACATTCACAACTGCCTTTGTGTTGTAATCAAGTAAACGCTAAAATAATTTCACTTGAGCAATGGAAAGGTTTAAAGGATTATTTATGACATCAGAGGGTGGTCCACTCGTTATTGTTACTGACAAATACCTTGCTTTGATATATACCATTAACAATATATTTTATGAGACTTATCAAATGCTTTGTACGTTCCACATTATGATAGATATGCTCTAGGACTTATTGTTGATGAAGTTAAGCGAGTGAATAAAATAGGATTCGGCAGTGGACGTTGTCAATGCATTCTCAAATCAACTTACGAACTACCATGTGTTTGTGAATTAACATGATATGAGCCTAGGATAATTCCTCTGGGTGAAATTAATGTTATATGGACCCGATTGAGCTTCTCAAGTATTGTGTCAAATGAATTGCTTTAAGAGTTATACATTAACCATGAACTTGATATGGTTCAGGAACGATTCAAGAAGGTTGATATTGGAGAAAAGGTTAACATCAAGTAGAAGCTAGTCGAAATTGCTTGCCCAGAAAGGACATCTATGGTACCTCTTTCGCATAAAGTGAAAAGCAAAGGTGCACAAAAGACTAAACTTCCACGAAATGAGAGGTCTACGAAGCCTGACCCCTCATATTTTGAGCACGTTGACACTTTGCATCCAATGACAGAGTCTTCATCACGAAAATCACAACCCAAATCGAAGGCTAAACAATTTCCATTAAGGCGAGTACCAATGTTAGACTAGTTCCATCTGATCTGTCATCCATACATTGTCGATGTTGTTGATGTTGTCGTCGATGGTCATTGTAGTTATTGATGCATTACTGCTTTTTTGACCTAGGTGAAAAGGTATGATCCATTATCCAACATAACCTCTATGAAGAACTTACTGTATGGCGTGATGATTACACAAGATTTGTGGGAAGTTATAATTGATTAGAAAAACTACGATAGTCCTTGATTGTCGGGCCTTAACTGGCTTTTGAAAGTCGATGAGGCCTTAATCATATTTCGAAGTATGCTTAAGATTTCTAAGTCTCAATTTACATACAATTATCTATCAATGTAGCACATACATTTCAATCCAATCTAGTACAATGATCTATACATTTCAATCCAAAGTATATCAATGAATCCAAAGCCTACAAGTGAATGAGTAGGGGAGACCAACCTTTAGTAACGCAGTAATAGGAAAGAACACACGAGAGGAAATTCACCATACTACCACCGAGGAAGACCACTACCACATTATCACACCCCTATCACAAAACCAAAAGAGAAGAAAGAAAGCTGTGATGGAGGAGAAAGTAAGCATAAGTGAGGAGAAAGGATAAAGTAAGGGAGGAGGCGTGAGGGAGGAGAAAATAAAAAGGTAATGGAGGAGGCACAAGAGAGAAAGTAAGGCTTGGTAGTTGTAAGGTTTCAATTTTTAAAATGCACAAAGAATTTTTTGGTCAAAAATTTTTATTTCGTGTGAGAGGTGCAGATATAGCAAAATTGGAATTTTTAATAAAGTTTGAGGTGTAAAATTATGAAAGTGTAGGAAAAACGCCTCATTATAAATCATATCGAATAATACTTTTTAAGATAAAAAGTGAGTGGGCACTAGTGCAAAAACGCTGTTTAACGTCGGTTATTTTGGGCTTTTAACGTCTATTAATAAACCGACGTCTAAACCGGTGACGTCAATAGGACGTCGGACATCCTAAACCCAAACGTCTATAGTGACGTCAGTTAGTGCCAGAGACCAACGTTAATAAACGTCGGTTCTCATCTAAATGGACGTCTAAAGGCACTATATAGATGTCGGTAGGAGCACTAACCGACGTCTAAGAGGCACTTAAGACTTCGGAAATGACACTAACTGACGTCTAAGAGGTACTATAGACGTCGGTGTGCACATTAACCGACGTCTAATACAATGGTTGTGCTTTAGTGCAGTTTTGTTCCCGTCTTTGGATAGCCTAGTACCACAGACTCCTTTTGCTAGTTTCCCCAAAAAAACAGCTTGCGTCTTTTGAATTTCTTATGGTCCCTTCAACCCAAAATCGAACCTGGGTGGTTGCTTAGTTCTATTTTTCATCCACAAGAGGGAAAAATCACGGTGAAACGAAAACTAGACAACGACCCAAGGTCGTTTTTGGGTTGAAACAATCAAAAGAAATTCAAAAGACGCCGCTATTTCTGGGAGGCAGCTAGCAAATGGAGAATGTGTTACTACGTTATCCCAAGAAAGGAACAAAACTGCACTAAAACACAACACAAAGAAAACAAATTTTAATCAGTTGAACCAGAAGATAATAATCGATGAAAGACTTAACAAACAGTAAGCATAAGAAGAAAACCACGCACCTAGGATGCAATGTCGCAAGAAAGAAAAAGAGAGGAGGAAGACGATAAAGATATTAGAAACAACAATAGAATGTTGCAACAAAAAGAAGACGTGCCGAAAGGGAGAAAAAGAAAGTGCCACGAGAGAAAAAGGAGAAGAGGAAGAGGAAGATATCAGAAATTGAATGCCGCGAAGAGTTTGCAGATTATTTAAAATGAAACTGGGCGTCGGTTTCTCCAGATAGCCGACGTCTATATGACTATAGACGTAAGCTCTGTTACTAATTCAACGTCCAAGTTAAACTTTTCAACTGACCTTTTGAATCCAATTAGACATCGGTAACCAGGGGAACCGACGTCTAGGAAGCTGAAACGATTGACATTTGATTTCCTGTCAGAGATGTTGACGACAGTTGTGATGGGGTGCCGACGTTTATAATGATGCACATAATTACTTACAGGCACATAGACATCGGTGCCCCTTCTAACCAACGTCTATGGCCCTCGAGTTTGGTGAATCTAATTAATTACAGGCACGTCAACGTCGCTTGCACAAATTCCCGACATCTAAATTGAAGATTTTTTATCTTCCCGTCTTCTATTCAGGCCGTAGACGTCACCTGTTGACTACGCGACGTCTAATCGCCTAGGAATTAGGTGAAAGCATTAATTGCCCCCTATAGACGTCGGCCCCCGTGAACATCGACGTCACGGGACTGTCTTCTGACCTACCTCAGGCCATTAGACGTCTGTTTGCAGCAGTGTGAACGTCTACAATATCATAGATGTCGAATTGTCTGGAAACCGACGTCTAGGTTACCAAGCTATTTACGATAATGCCACCGTCCACTCATATACATCGGATTATCAAACAACTGACGTCTATTGGGTGACGTTAAACAGCGTTTTTGCACTAGTGGAGAAACCTATTAATAATATGAATAATGTATTAAACCAGAATTTGTGAAAGTTTAGCTTGAAAAAGTAAGCATGATGGACATGTAGATTTGTTAATAATAATTCAATTTTGTAGTGGTAGTTCAACACATAAACTTTCGTGTAAAGTACTTTTATTTGGAAAAAAAATAATGATGATAAAATCTTTTTCTGAACGCAGTAAACATCAAATTATTCTTCAATGAGAGCAATAAAAAAGGAAAGTGACTTTTACTTTAGATTTAAAGTCCAAATGAAATGGTTGTAATTAACAATGATAGTTAACAAAAAATTATGACCTTGAAAATAATCGATACTTAAAAGACATCAAATATGAACATGTATTAGTTCAAAAAATCTAGAAGATGTAGTATGACTATTTGGAAAAGACAAAATCTTTTGTTTAGAGTAATAACAAACATCACAAACTTCAAATTTATGAAAAGGAATTTTATAATAATGAGAAAAATATTTGCTTCATTACTTTGTTAGAAACATGACCAAACTTTAAATGCCACAACATGGAATCATTCACAATATTATTATTAATAATAATATTGTACAATATATCATGCAAAGTGTTATTAATAATGGAAAAACATTGATTGAAAAAAGGACCAGTATTAAGTAAACGTAGTCAAGTCATTCTTAGTAGAATTCAAAAGACAAAAGAGACCTTACTTCTTATACCAATCATCTTCAAGGTGAATTTATGCAGAAGTATCAGAAAAAGAGTACCATAAAATTGGAAGAAATAAGTTTGGATATAAAAGTTAAATACATTACAAAATGATGTACCTAAAAATTATTAGGCAAAACCAAGTCACCTAATCCAACACTACCAGAATATTTCACTAAAACATATGGTTAGGAAGAGAAAAAGGTATAGGTTTAATAATTACAAGAGAATTAAACAAATATTAATGATACCAAATATAATTAATAACGCCACTATTAAGTACCATAAAGAAGAAGAAATGTGTACTTGGAAGGAATTTTTTGGAGTTTATTGAACATGATTCCCATAGTGAGAAACATCCTTATTTTGTCAAAGGAGATCCAGAAAAAAGTATGATATGACTTCTTTAAAAGAGTAATTGAGTCCGATTAGAACTTTCTTATGTACTAATATGCTGAGAGTAGCAGAACCCAAGAGCTGCATGATGAAAAACTCTATAAAACCTATTAATTTGGAGATGAAAGCTGAAAACGTTAAGAAGAAAAGAGGAGAACAAAAATAAAAAATGAGCGGAAAAGTGAAAAGTTTAACTAGCGTTTTTTTTTAAAAAGTGTAGTCTAATGATATTTCCATAGATAAAGTATTTTTATAAGGGGAAATGACAGCGGTTGTTTTGACCCTTTGGCCGCGGTCTTCGAACCGCGGCATATTTAGCCGCGGTAGAAAGTCTGGGACTTTATGTCGCGGTTGTAACCGCGGCAGAATGTCTGGCGAATAGACAGCGGTTGTTCTAGGAACCGCTGCCTAAACCTTTGTTTTTTTTAAAAAAAAAAATCAAAAATATCAGCCTTATATGCCGCGGTAAAAAGCAGGGGAATATGCCGCGGTTCGTACCACAACCGCGGCCAAAAGGCTAATTTAAAAAAAAAAAATTGAAACAGGGAACTTTCTACCGCGGTTGTGGTAACAACCGCGGCATATTCCGTACTTTATACCGCGGTTGTGACCACAACCGTAACATATTCCCCTGCTTTTTTTTAAAATAGCAGGTCTGTTTTTTTGATATCCAATACCACAAAAACAGACCTGCATATGAAAACATGTATACATATTTAATTTGAACAGATCAAACATCTTCAAATGTATTTCAAAATCAAATAAGTACAAAGTCTAATAAATTCATAATGTTTTCAAATGCAATGCTTAAATCTAGTAACTAAGAACTATTATATAACCTAACTAGATACTTTGCAGTAGCTTTCCTGATGAATGATAGTGGCTTCTCAGGAACTGGTGTAGTAGTCTTGAACCTCTGCACAAGACAATTGATATTAATTAGTGTATCTCAACTCTAACTTTTGGAAAACATCAAAATTTGTTAAAGTTAAATGTTACCGTTTCCCAGCCTCTTGTGATATGGGAACGAACAATGTGGGCCATCCAATACATTACATAATAACCGCACTCATATGACCCAGTCTGTCTGTTACACTACAATATATGATCAAAGTTGTAAATAGTTAGTGAATAACATTAAAATAAAACAACTATAAGAAAGTATGACTTTAGCATATGTCAAACCTTCAGAAAAATCCAAGCAATCTTTTTACTGTTAGTAATTGATTTCCCAACAATCATCATACTTGCTGGTATAGAACTATATATAACAAGAAGTTGTTTTAGCATTCATTTATATAACAAAGAAAGTCCAAACATTGAGGTTCTTACCAATCAATTGCTTGTCTGAGTTGTGTGGGAGGAGGCCTGTGGAATGAGCAGAACCACAAAGCATAGTTCTCTTGCATAGACATAACAAGAAGCTGCCAATGGCGCCTGAAATTCATAATAACTTAACTATTATATATATATATATATATATATATATATATATATATATATATATATATATATATATATATATATATATATATATATATATATATATGGAACTTTATTATGTTACAAAAGTTCACTTACCCGGATATATAAGGCAAAAAGTATATTTTCTTGCCGCTTGCAAAACAACTCATCAGACGTGTGTTGATCGTATCAAAATCATTTGATTCATGAATGGATTGGGGATAAATGAATCCATAATCATCAGAGCGCCCCAACTTGTTACTGACCCCAAACATATACCTGAAATCAAAAATTAACTTTGATATAAGGATACTTGATATATAAATCAATTTTATATATAAATTATTGCTCATAGACTTACATCATCCATAGCTGAATAATTGAAATATGCAACTCTTGTGTTCCCGCCGCAAGATCTCTGACATCTTGGCTATGAAGGTATATTGGGACCTCAGAGCCTATCCCAAATACATTAGCATCATACTCAACCTCCAAAGGCTTATCTTCAAGGATGTCAGCTAGTAGATGCAATGAAGCAAGAGGATCATCCTCAGATAGAGGAATCTTCTCTTGTGCCTGCGTCTGTTGTTACATGAAAAAATAAGATAAGTTTTGACATCAAAAACCTTTAAAATTGAGAAGTGTAAAGAAGAAATTCATACCGTGGGGTCAGAAACTGGTTTAACCAAAAATTTAGGCCAAGTGATAAACGACTTAAATGCTTGTTCCATAGTGAAAATCTCTTCTGTGGCTAGAGGAACCGAGGCATCTGGTATGATTATTTCATCCACTGAGACCTTCACCTCATCCTCTAATAGTTGCATACCATGACATACAGTCGCTGACCTAAACTCTGTTCCACGAGCTACCAGGACCATCTCAGTATCGTCGAAAATATATAGCAAACATGGACTACCATCGTCCACGTCATCCCCTGGGACGGCTGGTGTGGAACAACTTCCTTTCCCGCTTCTCCCTGTCAGAATAAATGTTAGATTATACAAAAGATAGAAATAATTACACATAAATGTTTATTAAGTTTACCTGTGGGAGGCACATGTTCCGGTTCCTGTACAGGAGATGGCACCGGGCGCATGCCATAGCTCTCAAACTGCTGTTGGAACATGGCGTTGAATTCAGCCCTGAGCTCTGTTCTAAGCTCGGCCCTGATCTCCTCTCTAAGGTCTGCTCGGACCTTTTTGGTGATCTCTTGTGTCATCCTTTCTCTTTGTTCTTCGCTGTATGCATATGAAGGCTGACGAGAAGAGCTCCCAAAATAATCTTTAATTCCTACTCCAGGACCTGCACCATGTACACGTCCAGGGTGCTCAGGTCGTCCAAACGCAGCAGCAAGAATATCCTGGCGACCCTCTGGAGTGAACTGACCTTGGGAGCTCTGCTCAACCAAGGAATCCTGTACATTTCAAAACATCATTATTCTTTAAAAAGTTCAATGTAGTATGAATAATTACAATTATTATTATTTTAGGAACAGTGATAACTTACAATTCTTTCGGAAATTTCTCATGCAGACTCGGAAGAGTAGGTGCCTGATGGTCTCATACGAGCCAACTTCCATTTTTCATGTCTAGAAGGCTGAGGGGGGCTACCACCCTGAGATGGTGGTCTAGCCTCTGCCTTTTGTTTGAGGATTTTCTCCTCAAGCTTCCTATACCCACCACGAGATAATAGGTGGGGGTTTTTGTTATGAGCACTTGTTCCTTGTGCTTTGCTTCTAATTGCCTGTCACATACACATGAATTAATTAGTTCATATGATATATATTTGTTAATGAGGAATTGAATAATATCAACTATACTAACCTGCCATTCCTTTGTCATCCGACTCTCTTTAAAAAGCCGCCAAGTCTCCTCATCAATGGACTTATATGCCCTACATGGAGACTTATGTTTAAGTTCTCCAAAGATGTATCTTGATGTCAACTTACTTTTAAAGTTTCTAAAGTTTTCAACAACAGTTGACAAACACTTATTTCTAAGTGTTGCGACATTTGGAATGTCAAATGTCAGCTGAAATAAACATAATAAAGTTGTATCAGTACAAAATTATCAACATAAACATATTTTAATTCAAATGATATTAACTAACTAACCAATATATCATTCCATATGATGTTCCGATCAACCTCGGACACATGATCAAAAGATGGAGTGAGAATACTAATCCTATCACGTGCCACTACTCCAAGGTATGATCGGAAATCATCTGCATAGGGGCCAACTGCCACACCCGTGATCACGTTCACATTCACTGGAGTTCTTTCACCACTATTCTTTCTCATCAATAGTTGTTTCATCCTGGTGGGTCCTCTAGTGGATCTGGTAGGGGGAGCTTCATCCCCTGAAGAATGTGGATTTTCAGCCATATATCTGTCAAAATAAATAGCAACATAAAATATTAATAAAAGACTTATGTAATATCATATAATTTAACAAAACATGTAATAGTAATCATATAAAATATATAAAAGGAAAACTTATGTGATATTAATAAAATACTTATACAGAAATTGGAAATGCATACATAAAGAGTTCCATTGTAATCATATGTATATTCCTTCATCATGATCTGACCGAATTGCATGTACATTGTCGTCAACTAGAGATTGGTCATCCAAATTTGTTGTAGTTTGGAATGAATGGTTGTCAGTAATATGAATATTAATCAGATTCTCTTCGTTAACTTCAATTTGTTTTTTGCCTTGAAGAGCGACATACCAATGGTCAGACGCAGGATCTTTGACATAAAACACCTGAGATGCTTGATGAACCATAATAAAAGGTTCGTCTCGGTAACCCACCTTTCGAAAATCAACTAGTGTCATACCCGATTCATCTATTTTGACACCATTCTTATTGTCAAACCACTTACATTTGAACAATGGAACAAAAAACTTGGTGTAATCAACCTCCCATATCTCTTATATTATACCATAATATCTCATTGATCCAAGTACAGGAGATTGATCTTTTGATGTAGAAAATTGAAGCGACTCAGCTTCTAAACTAACTCCACTATTTTGAACTGTGCTTTTATCATCCAAAGTCTTTGTATAGAATGTACAATTATTGACTTCATAACCTGTACAACACACGACATCAAACTTCAAACCATTTGCAAGCCACAATAAAGTTTGAGAAGAATGTGGCTCTTTGTCAATTTCAGATTTGAACCAAGACATAAATGTTTTGTTATGCTCCATCAACTGCCATTTCTCTGATTGTCTTGGATTTTTATTCTTAACAATGGCTTTGTGTGTTTCCAAAAAAAAGGGATCACCTCATCTGTGTTGTTCAATATATAAAGATGCGCTCGCAACAATTCATCACGATCTTTTGTCACCACATTCACACCTCGGATGCTTTTACTTGTAGAAAATTTATTCAACCATGATGTGCGAGGAACTCCTATTGGATTCGTTGATGTCATGTAATCTAAACAAAACTCGATACTTTCTTCAGCAATATACCTTTCAATCATCGAACCTTCAGGACGATATGGATTTTTAACGTACCCTTTCAAAATCTTCATATAACGCTCAATAGGATACATCCATCTTAAGTATACCGGTCCGCACAACTTGATTTCTCTAACCAAACGAACAAGTAAATGTACCATGATGTCAAAAAAAGATGGAGGGAAAAACATCTCTAGTTGACACAATATGATAACAATCTCGCCTTGAAGTCCATCTAACTTTGTAGGATCGATGACTTTACTACATATTGACGAGAAAAATGAACACAACCTGTTTATGGTTTACCTAACATTTTTGGGCAAAATTCCACGAATAGCCACCAGTAACAACTGTTGCATTAAGACGTGACAATCGTGAGACTTCATGCCAACAAGCTTTAAGTCCTGCATCGACACTAAACTCTTCATATTTGAAGAGTATCATTGTGGTACTTTGATACTCTTTAAACAAACACAAAAACTTATCTTCTCTTGTCTAGACATTGTGTAACATGCAGGGGGCAAATACGTACGTTTACCAATCTCCTTCGGTGCCAACTCTTCTCGGATATTCATGTCAACCAAATCCAAACGAGCATTCACTCCATCTTTTGTCTTTCCCTGAATGTTGAGTAGTGTACCAATCAAGCTATCACACACATTCTTTTCTACATGCATCACATCTATGCAATGTCGAACATCTAACTTTGACCAATATGGAAGATCAAAGAATATTGATTTCTTGTTCCAAGGGGTCGTTACAGATGACTTCTTGGATGTTTTCCCAAATACATGATGTATTTTATTAACTTTTTCAAGAACTTGAAGGCCAGTAAGTGGATTTGGTGCTTCGTCCCTCTCTTGATCTCCATTGAATGCTTTTTTTAACCTTCGATATGGATGATTACGTTTTAGAAATCTCCGATGACGCAGATACACCGTCTTTCTTCCATGTTTCAGTTGATGAGCTGTAGTGTTTTCTTCATAGATAGGACATGCTTTATGACCCTTGACACTGTATCCTGACAAATTACCATAAGCTGGAAAGTCATTAATGGTGCAAAATAACATTGCACGCATCAGAAAAGTCTCAGAAGCGAATGCATCAAATATTTCAACCCCATCAACCCACAACAACTTCAAGTCTTCAACTAGTGGGCTTAGATAAACATCTATGTCATTTCCAGGCTGCTTTGGACTAGATATCATCATAGACAACATCATGTACTTCCTCTTCATGCACAATGCAGGAGATAAGTTGTAAATTATCAATATAACTGGCCAACAACTGTGATTGGTACTTATATTACCAAATGGGTTCATTCCATCAGTGGCTAAACCAAGCCTAAGATTTCTACACTCTTTACCAAATTAGGGGAATTGTTGATCAATAGTTTTCCATTGCTTTGAATCAGCTGGATGACGAAGCAGCCCGTCAATTTTTCTCTCATCTGCATGTCATCTAAGGTTTTCAGCATCTTTGGGATTTGTAAACAAACGCTTAAGTCTGGGCACTATTGGAAGGTACCAAACTACCTTCAAAGCAGATCCATTTTTTTCTATCAGACCATTACCTTCACTATTGTTTTTTGACTTGTATCGTGATAACCCACATTTTGGACACTTTGTCAAAAATTCAAACTCTTTCCTATATAAAATGCAGTCATTCGGACAAGCATGTATCCTTTTATACTCCAAACCCATTGGACAAAGAATTTTCTTCGCATCATAATTACGAGTAGGTAGTGTATTTCCATCTGGCAGCATTTCATTCAACAACGTCAACAATTCTGTAAAACTCTTATCAGTCCATCCATTGCTCGCCTTCAAATTCATGAGCCTTAAGACAGCTGACAAACGTGTGAACTTAGTTGAACCGACATACAAAGGTGTTTCCGCATCAGTCGACATCGTCTCATACACATTTTCAGTTTGCGAGTCAGTCGGAAAGTGCATTTCTTCGCCGTGCCATATTCATGTTGTATAGCATCTTAGGAAACCATCACAGATAAGATGTTCTCTAATTTGGGTTGCGTTCAACTTTCTCCCATTCAAACAGTTCACACAAGGACATCTAAACTTCACTTCATCGTCACTTCTCCCCTCGTTACGTTGCGCAAATTGTATAAATTCCTCTACACCTCTCTCGTACTCAGCACTAATATGTGGTAAATTAATCCAATTTCGATCCATATTCCTAAATATTACATAAAAAGATAAGCTACTAAAAATTAAACTTGAAATTTCATACATATCATTGAAACTTAGTGAATAATATTTTAAGGTTTATAAATAATGCAAGAACTACAACACACATTACCAAATATAGCAAAAACTATACCATACATTACCAAAACTATAGCAATTTCATACATTACCAAAACTTTAGCAAAAATTATACCATACATTACCAAAACTATATCAATTTCATGCATTACCATAACTTTAGCAAAACCTATACCATACATTACAAAACTACAACAATTTCATACATTACCATAACTATAGCAATTGTTATTATACAAAAACTAATAAAGAAATCATGTTAAGAATGCAAAAGGGCATAAATACCTGGAACAGGGGCGGCGAAAAAGCTTGGTGCGAAAAAGGAGAATGGCAGCGGAGAGGAATGACAGGCGTTTCAAACGATTTTGATCGGCTAAAACTGTTTCTTATCGTCCAAAATGTGAAATAACCGAACAATTTTGAGTTTAAACGGTGAAGAAACGAGGGAACTAAGAGGGGGTGATCGGCGGGAGAAGAAACTTGAAGTCCAGCGTCTGCGCGAAGAAGACGATACTGTTCGAAAGTTTTATTTTTTAACTCTGATAGGGGAATCTACCGCGGTTCAATACTTAACCGCGGTATAAGATGGTTATATGCCGCGGTTTCACAACCAACTGAGGCCTATAGTCATTAAAAAAATAACCTAAATGACATTTTTGAAAATTATTTTTAAACTATATACAGCGGTTCAGCGGGCAACCGCGGTATATTCCTCGAAATATTTAAAATTCATTTTAAATTTATTTCAGGTGGGAGTATCTGCCGCGGTTCTCAGTGAACCGCGACCTATACCCCTATAACGTTCTGAATACAACTGTCTCCCCAACTGCCTTCTGGGGAATATCAGTTAATGATGGGGAGTATATGCCGCGGTTGCTCATAGAACCGCGGCCTATACCCCTGCCAATTTATTGCAAGGGCTGACTCAGTCAGAGAATTTCAGAAGTTACAGGGATATATGTCGCGGTTCTCTGGGGAACCGCGACATATACCCCTGTAACTTCTGAAATTGACTAATGGAGAAGTTCAGAAGTTACTGTGGTATATGCCGTGGTTCCCCAGCGAACCGCGACATATACCCCTGTAACTTCTGAAATTCTCTGACTGATGGAGAAGTTCAAAAGTTATTGGGGTATATGCCGCGGTTCGATGGGGAACCGCGGCATAGACCCCAGTAACTTCTGACATTCTCTGACTGAGTCAGCCCCTGCAATAAATTGGCAGGGGTATAGGCCGCGGTTCTATGAGCAACCGCGGCATATACTCCTGTTATTTAAGTTTTTTTTCAGACGTGGGTCAAAGGGGATGGTTGACTGGAGGATATGCCGCAGTTCCCCTCTGAACCGCGGCATATTCCTTTGATTTATTTACAGAACTGCCACCGCGCACCATTATTCTGCGGTTTCTGGTGAACCGTGGCATAATGTGCACGGTAAAAACCCAATTTTTTACTAGTGTCTATTTTAAATTATTAATTAAAAAGTTAATATAAATCAAATATAAATAGTGTTTTTTTAATGAAGATATCTATTGGTTCTGTGTATTGATTTATAGCACTTATTTTAAAAAAAGTTGTTTAATGGATTGTGTATTGATAATTTTGTAATAATGTTCTCAAATTTAAATAATAAAAAAAAATTCAAAATAGAACAATAATGTAAAACCGATTTATCTAACCATAAACTTTTAATTGATGATCACAATGGTAAAAATGAACAAACAGATGTAACAAATCTTCTGAAAAACTTTCAAACTAATTCCATGGTACATGAAGCGAAAATCGTAATCTTACTACAAGGACTCGGTGAATATAACAAGGTGTTTTTCTGTTCTAAAGACTTAAAAAAAATACTCTCTTAACTTATAAAACCTCTCTCTACTTAGGTTAAGTAACGAAGTTGACTAGTTTAGACTTTTTAAACATATATTTGAATATAATATAAAATTTTAAAAATATGTTTGAGAAAATTTTTACCTTTTAAGACTATGAAATCTTGTTTAATGCAAAATTGCTTGATAGTCCATTTATACGTGAATATGAATGATTTTATTAATATTTATTATTTATAAAATTTAATACAAATCAATATAATATATAATTTTAAAATTATACGAATGATAATGTAGGGTGAGTCATGAGGGTTAGTTTGTTAATCCACGAGAAAAAGTGAGATGCAAACAAAATATTTTAACTTGTTGATCTGTTTAGCCTATCCTACATAACCTCTAACTCGCACATGACAATGACGGGATAAAATAGACTGACTTGCGAAACTTGTAATTTTTTAGGAAAAAGTTCTTTTAATAATTATTTTTTGACAACTTTTTGACAACGTGATAACTTGTGACTGGTATGTTTTAGATATTTTTTTAAACATAAATTCAAACATACCAATAGAATGATGACATGTGTCTTGTTGTCAAAAAATTGTTAAAAATAGTTGTCAAAATATTAAGATCATTATTTTAGGTTTAAACCCTTTATTGGTTCCTATTTTTGGGGCGCTTTCCCAATTTCATCCCCTTCTTATTAGAACTCTCAATTGGGTCCTCATAAGAGCTAATTTCAATCAATTTAGCCCTTTCTGTTAAAAAAAGTTAACGCCGTGAAGTTTTTGTATAACAGGGTGGATGAGGTGTTCATTTATCTAAACGTGGCCTTTGTAGTGTTGAAACGTGGCAAGGAAGTGATGAAACGTGACATTTGGCAAAATTTAATAATATTGGTTTATGAAATATACCATTTACCTTAAAATGAAGTTAAATATGGGATTCAGATTGGATTGTTCATTAAAAATGTGAGTGGAATGTGGTTGAGAGGAACTGGGGTTTCAAAAGAGGAAGTGCGAAAGCTGAAGAAGCAAAAAAGTGAGTGAATTGTTCATTAGGTTTCGTTGTTGTTGAAGATTGGGAAGGTCTTGAAGTTTCGAAAAAGGGAAGTGCGAAAGTTGAAGAAGCAAAAATTTCCATGGGTCATTCGTGTTCCTCTTCCACTTGCAATGAGTGTGGAAGAAAGCATTTGCGCTCTGTGAGCTCTCGTGGAGATGGAGGCTGGAACAGGAATGATGGTTCGGTGATCTGCCATTGTGGAGAAACCTGTGTCTTGAGGACTGCCAAAGCTCTTAAGAATCGATGCAAAAACTTTTGGGGTTGCCCTAGGTATAAGGTTGAAAGTGAAAATGGTGGATGCAACTACTTCAGATGGTGCACTGATTGGAGAATTGAAGAAAGTGTTAGCTGTGAGGTGTTGGAAGCAAATGATGAGAGGTTGGTGAAGAGTTTTGAAAATGAAAGTGATAAGAAGATAGTTTCTGTGCAGAAAGCTGTGATGGGTGTTCAAAGTTGGATGAAATTTCTGGTTGGGGTTGTTAGTGTTGTATGTGTAATGAACATCGTTATCATTGCAATGTTGATGGGTAGGGCTTGATAACTTAGTTGTGTTTTGGTTTTAGTTGTATAAGTTTCAGATGTTTAATGAAGATGTATTAGTTGTATGACATGTATCAGTTTGTATAAGTTTAAGTTTGCAATGTATCAGTTTGTTTGAAGATGTATCAGATGTTTAATATTTTGGAAGAAATGAGTTTAATTGTTGTCTCTATTAATGATTATTTGGAAAAAATGACTTAAATTTCTTTGGTTTCATTTTCATGTCTGCAATTTCCCTATTTTCATGTCAGCAGTTTCCCTATTTGTAAAACAATTCTGAATAAAGGCTCCATCAATGGGACCTGAATAAACATACACAATGCAGGATAAAATAATTCCCCTATCTTGGGACCTGAATAAACAACTCAATTCCCCTATGTATATTAATACCAAAAACAACTCGAATAAAGAAAGTGCGAATGTCAAAATCAACATTTCTATATTAATACCAAAAAGTACTGATCCATTGTTCACAGAATTACCATTATATAGGATACTTTGGTCTATTACATACTGAAACATAAAGTGATACTTTGGTCTGTAACATGATAAACATCAATTTGTTCCCTATTACATTTGCTAGAACTAAAACATATAATATTCTTCAACTTTGAACTGGTTGTTCTCCATCTGGTTGATCCTCAGGCAATGAATTGGGTTGTTGTCCATCTTCCTACGCTTGGTTTCTCTGGGAACAATTTCTCTTGTTGTGACCAGCTTCCCTACACACGTCACATCTCTTGAGTAATCCTCCTTTTGACATTCTGGTGTTACTTTTCTGTAACTCCCATTGCTCTAGCCTCCTTTTCTTCTTTGGATGACCAGGCATCTGTCTTTTTGATGGATGCATGAGATCTGGACATTGGGTTACCTCCCATAGATTGTTTCCATTAATGGGATAAATAACAGAGGAATAAATTTCTTCATACGCTGACTTTGTAAAGCATGCAGGTATGTATTGTTGTGCATCTATGTTGAGTAACCTCATTGCAGCCAATGCATGTACACAAGGTATTCCTGAGATGCTCCATTTCCTGCAGGAGAATGAATATTGATCTATATCCGCCACAAACTTGTCCCCAGTTTGGGACACATGTCGGACTTCAAACAACCTATGTGCAGACCAGCTGTGAAGATAAGGCAACATTAGTTATATAAGAGGTGGGATGACATAAACAAAGAAATACACTTAATTCTTGGATACCTGGGAATCCAATTCTTTGTTAGTAGTGACTCCTTTTGTAGTCTACTCAGTATTTTTGGGCAAATTGCTGACTTAAATGACGTTGCCCTTGACCTATTAGTCGCCCACCTTTTCATCATGTATAGTCTGATTTCCTCCAACATCGTAATAATTGGTTTTGTCCTTGTATTGACCAGAACACTATTAAATGCTTCTGACATGTTATTTACCAAAGTATCACATTTAGTTATGCTTGTGAACCTTGATCTAGACCAAAACCTGCAATAAGTTACAACAAATAATCAAGGGAAGCAAGCACTACAAGCACTACATAAGGGAATCATGCACTACATAATCTACATGCACTACAAGAAGTTAAAAAAAGTGGAATAAAGGGAAGCATCTACCTTGGAGGAAGAGCTATCAGGTGTCGAAAAGCATCTTCATTCACCTCTTTGATACTTCTCATGATATTCTCCCATTGTTGTGGGTGAGTTACTAAAGCTGCCCTCCACATAAGCTTTTTCAGATTCTTTCCAGGAAATTTCTTCCTGAAGTTGGCATATAAATGCCTTACACAAAATCTTTGTGCAACTTCAGGAACAACATCTTGTACAACTTGTCTTAGACCCTGTGAATCAATGATAAAAAAGTTAGATGATGAAGTCATTTATATAACAGAATAGACAAAAACTATAATGGAACTTACCTTTTGTTGATCTGACATGATTGTAAGTGAAGAACACACATCTGGACCACCTAAGTCTTCGATCAACAACTTCAGAAACCATGTCCAAGTCTCCTTGTTCTCAACTTCTACTATTGCATATGCTAGTGGCAACATTTGGTTGTTTGCATCTCGAGCCACAACAGTTAATAACTCACCACGATCTCTGCCTTTCAAAAAGGCTCCATCAAGGCCAATGATTGGCCTACATGAGACAAAGCTATCTTTACATGCCTTTAGGCATGCATAAAACCTCTTGAAGATTGGTTTCCCATCATATGGATCAACTTTGACCTTGATTATGGACCCAGGGTTTCTTGTTAATAACTCATGAGCATAATCATAAATTCTACTATATTGCTTAATGAAGGACCCTGCCACTTCATCTGATGCATGGGCTTTGGCCCTGTAAGCCATATTCTTGGATATTGCTATGTTTCATTTCCTAGTAAATTTATCTCTAATATCAACTCCCTTTACATTAGGATTCTCTCTTATTGTTTTTTCCAGTTTTCTACTAAGCCATTTTGCATTGAATAGCTGCAACTTGTGTTCCCTACTGCATGTGTGCCTATCAACCATAGTCCCCAATTGCCATGACTTCACTGCATCCATGAAACCAAAATATGCCACCCACAGACATTCTCCTATCAAACATTCTTCTTTTTCTATCATTTTTAACAATTTTTAAATTTTTCCCATTCTCTACTCCATAAGATTTGTTGGCATCAAGAATGTCATGTTTATCCGCAAAATACGTTCCCACTTCCCAGTTGAAATCAACCATCTTTTTTGGCATAGTAAAGGTAGAAAAATGCCCATACCCCTCTTCATCTTCACTTTCTTCATCACTTATGTCAGGAGAAGTCAAGTCCTCAAATTCCCATTCATCATTAAACCAACTCGAATCATCAACCTCATCTTCTTCACTATCTGACTCAGACCCAGGTAAAAAAGGTTCAACCTCAACCTCCATCTCAGTGTCATTATCAGGTACATCACACTGCACATTTATGTCTACTAGCCCATCATCACTATCCTCCAAGTCTTTTACTTCTAAGTCTTCTACTTCTATTGTGTAAGCCTCACCATCTAACCTATCACCCTCACCATCTAACCTATTACCCTCACCCTCACCCTCAACCTACACTTAAGCTTCTTCCTCAACCACAACTTCCTCAGCAACAACGTCCTTAACCTGCACTTTAGCTGCTTCCTCAACCACAACTTCCTCAACAACAACTTCCTCAACCTGCACTTCACTTGCTTCCTCAACCACAACTTCCTCAGCATCAGCTTCCTCGACCTCAACTTCCTCAACCTGCACTTCTAAGTCTTCTATCCTCTCAACATGACCTCCCTCAACATCTATGTTGTCACCGTCAACTTGACCTTCTTGTGCTTCTGTCCTCTCACCCGCATTTTCAAATGCTTTTGTCATGTGATCCTCACCAACAACAACTTCTACCCTTTAACCACAACCTACCCCCTCATCCAACTGCTGTCTCAAACCATCATCCATACCCTCAACAATTTGTGCACCCTCACCATACTCATTCACCTGAGGTGCAACTTCGTCACCTCCTTCATCAACGTTGTATTCAATCATGTGAATCACTTCAGCTTCAGACACAGTGTGCACAACGTATAAATGAACTTGTCCATTTAATTGAGCTAAATTGACCATGTGCATGGCACCTACGTCATCAGACAATGGTTCTAGCCTGTCATCCAATATATGACCACATCCAACAGAAAACCACAGTTCCTTAAAACCATCGTACCCAAAACCTTTTACTACACTCACTACAACAAAATATGACCACACGTCAGGATCAAAAAGCATTGTATCACTTTCCCCTTCATACTTCAGGCACCCATCATTGACGAACTTACCCCCATGGTGAATAACAACCTCTATATTGCCCATCACACACAACAATATTCTACACCTACAAATAAGCCTAAAACGATAAAAGACACCGCTTATAAAACTGATAATGACACAACAAAAGAAATGTAACTATGGGGGACATGGGGGACCACAACCGCATTATCAAAACAACATTTCTTCAAACAACCCCAACCCCACAATGTAAAAAGCATCCCCAGATCATAAGAAAAACAACACAATATTAAATTCGTACTAACCTTCCACCAACTTCCACTCGAACAACTCGAAGCACTTGACGCAAACGTAGAACGACTTCACGATTGACGTCCAAACTCCAATGAGTAAGCTTGAAAGCCCTAATGGAGTCTGTATCCTCTTTGCTAATGACTTCGCGCAAGCTTCCGATGCACTCTCCTCTCAGATTTTCACTCGAAATTGAATCCCAAATTTAATTTCATTTAACCCTAAATCCTTAAATCAGATTTCAGAATAACTAAATTATTTTAAATTATTAAATTTTGCCAACTGTCACGTTTCATCACTTCCTTGCCACGTTTACATAAATGAACACCTCATCCACCCTGCTATACAAAAACTTCACGGTGTTAACTTTTTTTAATGGAAATGGCTAAATTGAATGAAATTAGCTCTTATGAGGACCCAATTAGGAGTTTTAATAAGAAGGGGATAAACTGGGAAAGCGCCCCAAAAATAGGGACCAATAAAGGGTTTAAACATTTTTTTTAATATCTAAGTTAGACAAAATTCTCTTTATTTTATTTTAGTTTGCTAGTCGATCACTCCATACTTGTTGGTTAAAAAATTTAACTTTGACATATTTATTTAATATGAACTTAATCTTCTATACCTACTTAATTTATTTCTATTGTTAATGGTGAACTCAATGAATAGAATAAAGATGTGAAATATTGAAACAAAATTATAGTTAGAAGATTTGTGTAAATTGTGTGGACTGACTTGCAGGTCTAGGCGAACCAATAAAACGAATTGACAGTTCTTATACAAAGTACATAGAGCAATCCAACTCAGTTTTTTACAAACCAAATGAGGCACGTTGCTATCTATATTTAAAACTACATTCTATAAAAATTAATAGTTGGTATACTAGTTGATGTGCGTATAGTTTTCTTACTAAGGTTTATTTACTTATAAACCACATTTGGTTGTTTCTAGGAGGATCAATCACACATTTTTAACCACGAAATGCCAAAACATTTAACTTTATGATTAGGCTCCGTGTTGCCAGTGGGTCCTTCAACAAATTTACATGTAGTATATTCTATGTTAATGTATATCTACCTTCCCAATATCAACATCTTAAGCTAGCTTTTCAATTCTTTACTAATTCATTTCCACCACTTTAACTTTCTTAGCCACAACCCATCCCTTTGACCGTATCCATTTATAATCCAATAATTAAATAAACTAAGAACTGCCTGGTGCTCATCAACCTTGAAAGATCAAAATAAACACAGATGTTTAAGTTAAATTACAAGTGATCTTCCTTTTCGAATAACAGACCTCCTTTTGACCTCAGCTGAATAAGAATCCCAAAATATTATGATATCTTCCAACATACACGCAAGAGCAAGACATTCTTGCCTACATTCTTGCCCACTTTCTTTTAAAACAAAATCAACAAAGTATTTGCTGTTATTTCTTTAGTTTTTATCCCCATTCATATTTTCTTAGAATGTCTAGAACTATTAAATATCTTATTATGGGCTTATAGCCGGCCGATTGGATAAGATGACATACTGTCTAGTCGTCCGACGTGCAGAAAAGAGCTTCGTAACACTAGTGCAAAAATGGTATTTAACGTCACCTCTTAGACGTTGGTTAAGGGTAAGCACGACGTATATTGATGATCGGTGTCATTTTCGTAAATAAGTTGGCCATATAAACGTAAGTTAGAAGGTGTCTCGACATTTTATAATATTTTAGACGTCGGGGCCCCTCCTAACTGACGTCTATATGTTTGATAGGTAGGTGAAAAGTCATTTCTTTCAGTCACTTTTTGACTCCATTTAGAAGTCTGATCCCGCCACTCCGACTTCTAAAGCACTTTAGACGTCTGTTATTCTGGGAACTGACGTCTAAACCCTAAATCCAGAAATTTAAAAAGTCATTTTTTGACTCTATTTAGACGTCTGATCCCGCCATTCCGACTTCTAAAGCACTTTAAACGTCTGTTATTATGGGAACCGACGTCTAAACCCTAAATCCAAAAATTTAAAAAGTCACTTTTTGACTCCATTTAGATGTTTGATTTCGCCACTCCGACTTCTAAAGCACTTTAGACGTCTGTTGTAAGGGGAACCGACGTCTAAATGTCTGCATTAAAATACTGCGAACGCGAGGCAGTAGTTACGCGCACTCATTGCTCATCATCTTCCTCGCGTTTTCTCTGCACAGACTACGTTTTTGAGGTTCGTTTTCTCACTTTTGCACCGTTTAAAATTAACTTTACTCCGATTACATTACTCTTTGATGAATAATTTTTAATTTGAACCGATTAAAATACGTTTTCATTGAGTTTTTGTGCAGTTTTGCTCATGTCCTTAGGCAGCGTTCTTGGACGGCGATTTCTTGCGTTTTGCACTCCCAATTCCCTCCACTGCATTATCAAAACTGTCCAATACAAAATAAAAACATACAATCCATTCTCTTCAACTAAAATATAAAGTTGTAAACTCGAATCACCATGACCTAGGAGCAACTCGAGAGACCTCAAGCGGAGAAAGATCTTATCAAATACGACAACATTTTAAACGTCTGATCTATAGAGTCAAATGTCTATATAGACGTCTGACCTATATAGTTCAACGTCTATATAGACATCTGACCTATAGGGTCCGACGTCTCATTTAACGTCACTCGAATAGACGTTGGTTCAAAATCTGTCGTTAAAAGCCCAAAATAACCGACGTTAAACAATGTTTTTTCACTAGTGTAACCGTTTGGTCCCAACAATAGTTAAGGAAAGTTAAAACGTAATTAATATTACAATGACTACTAATGAGTGGTTAAGGTTTGCATTAATGATAATTAAAAGGTAAATTAATTAGTCAGATTTTTATAAACTTTAATTTCGAGATAAAGTCACTTTTTTCATAACTGAATTACTTTAAGACTTAGAGAGAAAAGTTTCTGACTTAAGTGTCAGAATATCTTCTGCAGATCATCTCCCAAACCGATCGATTACCAGAACAAAGAGAAGAGAACATGTTCGATACGACATGAGTAATACAAAAGTGTCACCATCGTCCCATTATAACATAAACAAATATATAAGAAAAAGAAAGGAGAAAAACATTTTCATTATTAGATTGAAAACACACAGCTATTACACATCTTATTCTTATGAATATAACATACTTTTTTTCACGTGAATTATGTCAAACACACAACATCTTAAAAGTTATTTCCATTTATAACGTGTCAAAGAGAAGGGTGCCCCACTGAATAAAATATGAAAGCAGATAATATTTTGAAGGGTGAGAACTTTTACTTGAACTTTGTCATGGGCGAACCATGGTCCAACATAATCTATAATGGACAAGATTTCGTGAAGAAATAAATCATGGTTTCAAACGATGAAGAATATATTCCTACTGATAAAAAGGAAATCATGATCTACATTGTTGCAGCTTATTGGGTCGAAGAACTTCATATTAATCAGCATTAGCAATGGCAGATCATCAATAGTGGAAAGCTGATCATACCTATAAAGACGCACAAAAGTCATACTTCGGAATAATAAACCTTTATGCTAATAATTGAGCAGTACCCGTACGTTGCATGGGTTCCAATTTCAAAAGTACAAGTAACCAATTTATAATTTTTGAAAAAGTTAAGGAAGTTCGGTCCCATTATTCATTTTTGAATTCAAATCCTTATGATCAATTTTCAATGGTAATCAGAATTCTTAAGACACTTGTTATATTTCAATTAACATCCTGAATGGGCTAGTTGGGAAAATGTTCACACCAATCAAACTTGTTTCAGTGAACCACACCTGAACCTTGACTTGCACAGCAGATACAGTATTTCACCATGTTTTTGCGTTTGCTACTTTTTCCTCAATTTGATTTAAAAGTCCAGTTTTTCACATACTGTTCCTGACAATTAATTTAATTACACTTCTCCCAAGGTGTGATTTCTTAAATCCATTGATTTTTTTAACAACTTTTACAACATTCAAGTGTCTCACTTCACTCCACACGAGCAGGCTCCAAGACTTGCAGTTGATGTCAACAGTTTCAATGTGACCATATTCATTGATTTTGTAAACAATATCAAATGGGGTATGCCGTTGTAACACTTTATTGGACCACTCCTGTCTCTTCAGAAGAAAAAAGGTTTCATTTTGAAATTTTGGTTCAGAAAAACTTCGCCCAAAAAATCTACCAAGGTAACAGAAAGATGTGAATCTATGACCGTCTAGTAGAGTTTGGTGCGGATGGTAAAAAGGTTTAAGCTGTTAGATAGACATAGGAATTGGTGTTCTTTTTACTATCTTTAACAAAAATAATGTTTGAGAGAACAAGTATCACATCAATATATGTTAGTCATTGGTTCTGCTGAGTTTTGAAATTACTTGCAAATCATATTCATGGAAGAAAACATGTAATGATGAAGTAAATGTTACTAATGTAATCGTATATACTATAAAGCAATGGTTACGGTTTTGAAGAATTCAAAAGACAGTAATAAAGGTGGAATGGTGTGCACACAAACTTTCATTCCAAAGTAGAAAAACAATACTAATTTTATTGATTTTGGTAGGGAGTTACAAGTGCAAACCTTTAGATTCTAGTAGTAGTAGTAGTGAGGGCTTAACAAGACCAAAAACAGAAGGTTTGATCTTCAACTGGGAACCGGAACGTGAAAGGATTTTCAGGTGGTTCATCATAGCAGACATATTCAACTTCAAACTTTGGTAGAAGTGGCATGTTTTGACTGAGGATGTCTTCCTCATCCTGTGAGAAATCCGAGTGGTCTGGTTCCAGATCATGAGAGGAATCTGCAGGCTCAAAGAGTGAGGATTGGTTTCCATCAATGAAATGTGGGCTCTCCGAATCAAGCACGTCACTTTTAGCTGAATTAGCATCTTTCTGTTTGCTTATTACCATAACAGGAAGTGCCACTTTGGATTCATTTTCAGAACCTCCATTTATGATCAAATCCTTCTGCTCTTTATGCCCTGAGTTGACAGCATCACAGCTGGTATCATCCAAATTCTGTTTCTCTTTCTCTCTGGGAATCACCTTCATCAGAGAATAAACCTGTAACAAGGAAAAACTATATTGATAATCTACTAAAGAACTTAATTCATGCAAAGGAAAGAAAGAGCAGAGGAAGATTTTTTGAGTTATTGTTTGTTTATTACTGTTAAAAATACTATGTGGAATCTTTTATAAACCACAATTTTTTGAGATTCACTAGTTTTGATTGGTAGGCCACAAAAAAGAAGTTAAATGGATGACTTTATTTATTGTTACCTCTTCCTTGAGTTTGTCATTCTCTTGAACGAGATTGTCATAGTCCCTTTTGAGAATGTCATAGCGAGCTTTCAGCATGCCATAGTCTTTTTCTAGCTGTTTGGTCTTGAACCTTGCCCTACGGTTTTGGAACCATATGGCCACTTGCCTTGGTTGCATGCCAAGTTCCTTTGCAAGTTGGACTTTCCTTTCGGGTTCAAGCTTGTTTTCCATCTCGAAGTTACTTTCAAGGAACTGAACTTGTTCGCTTGTGAGCCTCCTTTTCTTACCGGGTTGATGTGGGAATACCTCAAAATCCTCGTCATCATCGTTTTCTTCTCTCTCAACCCCTCGGAAGAAGGGCCTATCCCTCACATTCACAACATTAATCAAGGATTTTGAGCCTGAATTCAAAACACCAGAAAGGATAATAACCAAGCTATAGAGGTCAAACATAAACGGTTTTCAGTGAAAAAATATAATCTTTTTTAACTTGGTTTCATATGGGAAAGATTCTTTATCAGAAGAAAACCAGTATATACAAGAAACCCAATTCTGATTTTGTTAAGAAAAATAGTTTCTAAAAGTTTAGAAGTTTTGATGAAGAAAAGAAATCAGCAACTCCAAGGAGCTCATGAAGGCACATGCCAGAGACAATAACCAAGAAACCAAAAACACGATCATAGCAAATCACCTTGGAAAGAAGGTTGAGAGTTTTGAACCCAAAAGGTTTGGATATGCTCAGGGGAGCATGGAAGCCTTTCTTTTTGGAGTAGAAGCGTCATGCTTGAACCCCCATTCAGCTTCTCACCAGCCATGGCCTTTTTTATGGAAAGTTTTTGGTCAGTTAATAGTCTATATAGGTAGAACTTGCAAGACTGTTAGGTGTAGAGTTGATAGAATTTAAACTAAAGGGTCATAGTCAAATATAGCGAATAGAAGGAGCAGAGAGATGAGGGTCTTTGGTTTGATCAAAATGAATGGTGAAAGGTGGAGGTGGTGGTGAAGAATGTGACGTGAAAATTGTGAGAGTGGGGAGTGAGCATCATATCCATAACAGACAGAGGGTGGTGCATTCTTCTATGTTTTGAAAGAGACAGAGAGCATGGTGAGAGGGAGAAGCAAGAGTTTTATCTGTGTTGATGGAAGTTGGAAATTTTGTGTTGAGTTGAGAAGTGATGTAAAGGGAGATTCTGTTGATGATAGTGGGGAACTATGATGGGGTTTATATGGAGAGTCATGGAATGGTGAAGCGATTGGGGAAACATTCACAAACTAGGCCCCTCCAACCACACACATCTTTATTTGTTGCATTTTGTTTCTTAGAATCTTCTTTCCTCACAAACCAGTTCCAACAGGTACACACTTCTTTTTCCTTCTTTAAGCAATTCATTTAATTAAGAAAACTACTTTATTATATACACTTGTTTATATTTATGAAAAGAGATATTCTTTCCCTTTTTCATTTTTTCTTTAAAGTAACTTTTTTTTAACTGAGATTAACACGGTTTTGATAACCTCATTCTCAAATACTTACCTATTTAAATAGCAGGAAATATAATTAATTTTTAATTATTTATTAATTTAAGTAATGTTAAAAATATCCCTTCTTTTATCTTTCTTCCGCTCCTTTTCGCCTTCTTAAACCCTTAACGCATCACACGTCACACTGAATCGCTCCCTAGCATCACGCGCACCGTCGTGAGGTTGTGGACCGGCTCAACCGTCTCACCGGAACTCTTAGGGCCGCCGTCGCTCTTGAAGTCATTGTTGCACCAGCTTCCGAAGCATCTCCGCCCTCACACCGAAGGTTACTTCTTGTTTTATCTTCTATTGTCCTTGGTCATACTCCGATTTGGCCCCTGTTTTGTGATCAATTATGTCTCCCAAACAGTACTCTTTGGTTCCATGATAAAAATCCACATTAATTCATCATTCAATCAATATTGGAAAGGTAAACGTAGTTATGTATACCTAATACCTAAATGTCGATTACGCCTTTCATTATTTGTTGCATGTTGAAACTTTTCCTTCCATTTTTCTTTGAGGCTGATGAAAACAAGAACTTAATGTTATAATTGCACCATTAGTTTTTATCTAATTGTATTAGATCATAATGAAAATTGAAGAGTAACTCAGGTAGTTAAATTCGTATTAATAGGTTTGCATTATGCTCATAATCCTAGTACACTAAAGCCTAATTTATAGACTTGGAATCAAATGGCTTGTTTCTGTATGGAGAAGACAGACTGAGGATAAAGAAAAGTGAATCAATTAAATAGGAAATGTTCCAATTTCAACATAGCAGAAGTCCAAATATATCTTTCAAGAGAAACCACTAAAAAGGGCTCTTTGACCGAAATTCTCACTGCCAAAACTCCAAACAAAGTTAATCTTTAGGTGAAACATTGTGAGTAAAGTCTCACTGGAATAGATGATTGTAGGATTCAAAGCTTGACATGGTTAGATGAACTCTTTCTAGAATATATACTTACATATTGTGATCATTTCAATTTTTCAGTCAGTGTTGCCCTTCAAAGGATTTTCTTAAATTGGCTTTTGTGATTCAATTCACCTCCTCCTTGGATCTAACTATTATTCAACACTATAAACTCTTTCAAAGAGATTTTGAAAATTTATTTTAAACAAAATTCAACACCTCATCTTATGTTTCTTTTTTTAGGTTTACATTGTAACTTCAAATTGTTAATTATTTGTGTATGATTATTCCATTTAAAATTATTGTTCTTATTCTTATAAACGAATCTCCTCCCAAGTATTAATTGGATGAGACAAATGTCTTTAAATAGATTCATTCAAGAAATGATTTTAAATTTTTTTATTTCTGACCATGTCACGAAACTTAAAAAAAGAAAAAAACATTTTATGGTTAAAAGCAAACTCTTTGAACTTTGTTTGGTAGGTTGAGTCAGTTTTTATTTAAAAGGGTTTGGAAATGATTAATTTGATTCTATTCGTTTTTATATAAAAAAATTAGAGCTCTTGTTAATGTTTGAAAAGGAAAAAGAGCATTTAACCCTTAAACTTTACTGATTTTATAGTTTACATATACTCCTTAAACTTTAATTTTATTTCAATTTATTCTTAAACTTTGTTTTGAAAATTTCCCTGGCTGTCCTATTTGGTTTATTACATTACAATTGTCCCGGAACCAACGTTTTCTAAGTTGAATTATAATTTTGAAGGTACCCTTTCCAAGAAAAAAAATGATTGACAAATTGTATGGTATGTGTTACTGACCGAACAATTGATACGCCAAACGCAGTCAATTAGAGTTAATGGTTTTGTTTATGATGGACCGAAATGGGGGGACATCATCTAAGTTATTGGATCATAACAAGGCCAACACTTAAATTGTGATTGAAGGTCCAATAATTATTATTATGGACTACAATTTAACAATTAGCAAAATAATAACAGAATGGTTGAAAATATTGATTACGGGAATACAGAAACAATTTCTAAGCAACTAGTAAGTTAGATTTATTGAATTCGTAATAGTTTAAGGTTTAACAGGTAGCCTATAAATAAAGGGTTAAACCACAAAGGTATGTAAGTTTCACAGAACTATGAGTACTCATTCTCTATTGATTATTATCACTATTATCACGCAAAGTCACTGACTTGAACGTCGTAGTGTCTTTAGCAGGTACCTCTCCCCTGATCGGACTTAAAGGACTTGGAGCAGGAGATTCAAAGGTCATACAACAAGAAGGCAAAGGCGGAAAGGTTAGTCTCTTAGCCCTACATAAGTATATACAGAAACAAACAATGAGCGAGTTTTCCACGGGAAGGAAAACCATTCACATGATTTCTTTTTTTCTTATGCCTATATGTTTCGTGAAATGTACATACGAATGCCATTTAATTCCTTTCAAATGGGAGTGTTGAATACGGTGCCCTCCCAACTACACCCCAACAACTGAGGTTACATTCAAGCTTTTGCCATAGTGTGTCAAGTTATTAGAATAACTCCCACACCGGCCATATTTCTCTATTACTTTCGTACCCGACCGAACTTCAAAAAGGAATGGTACCCGAACGAACTTCAAAAAGGAATGGGTGTCATTAATATCGGAATTGAAGAACTCCTTATTTGAGTTATTCTTCTTGTCCTTTAAAGGATTCAAGTACATGTTTTTTAAGGTAGAGTTAACAGACCTAGGACGACCACCTTTTTCACGGAGGACAATCAACCTAGATTTCCCCTCTACTAGACCCAAAAACCTGTAAAAGTCTTCTCTTGGTCCCAGAGTAATATGACGCTTAGAGAATTGGAGTTCTTGGACCTGCTTGACAGTTTGCCTCGCCAAGCAGGTCCAAGGACTTAAATTCTCTAGGTGTCATATCACTCTAGGACCAATAGGAGACTTTAACAGGGTTTTGGGTTCAGTAGAGGGGAAATCTAGGTTGACCATCCTCGGTGAAAAAGTGTGGTCGTCCTAGGTCTGTTATCTCTACCTTAAAAAACTTGTCCTTGAATCTTTTAAAGGACAATGAATCTTTTAAAGGAGAATGAGAATAACTCAAATAAGGAGTTCTTTGGTTCTGATATTAATGACACCCGTCCTTTTTTTAGCATTCGGTTGGGTACGGAAATAATAGAGAAATATGGTCGGTGTGGGGTTATATTCCAATAACTCGACACACTATGGCAAAAGCTTGAATGTAGCCCTAGTTGGTAGGGTGTAGTTGGGAGGGCGCTGTATTCAACGCCTTCAACACTCCCATTTGGAAGGAATTAAATTACATTCATATGTACATTTCACCAAACGTATAGGGATACACAAAAAAAAAATAATTTAAATGGTTTTCCTTTTGGTGGAAAACTTGCTCATTGTCTTTACAAGCAGATAATTTAATAGGGGGTTACAGTCTAGGGTTCTCAATACACCGTTATTCTCTACTCATCTTTCTGATTCTACCCTATTGGAAAATAAACTATTGTACTCACTAACGTTGCGAGAAGCCCAATTCTATCCATTAATGCTGGACAAAGACTGGGATGCATCTTCTTCTTCCCTAGGACCTTCAATCGCGAACGTTGCCATAAATAAAGGCATTATCGCCACTGAGTAGAGTTTCTGCGCTATTGGCTTCCCTGTGCATTGTTGTTTCTACTGTGGTTGGTGCATCGTTGTCGCTGCCTCGCCCTTTTCCTCCCATGGGCTCAGATGAAGAAAACAAAATCACAATAGGGTTCGTGATTACCTGAGGTATGCAGAGAAAAAAGCTTTGGGGATGAAGAGATGGTTGTCGTGCTTTTAGGGGAAACAACGGTTAGGAAATCAAAATGATTTCAAATATCTTTTGCATTTATGAACGATAACTGACGCGTTCAGATCTAATGCGAGCCGCATGATCTTTTTAATCTTACGGTCCTTAGTGCCATACTCTACAACTGCCTTATAGGTGGGAAATGCAAATTTGACGGTGCCAAATTCTCATCCTATGGTGTCTGACACTCTTTTTAGGCTGAATGGTTGGTTAACTCGGACTTGGAGACATATGTATGGTATGTGTTACTGAATGGTGGAACAGTTCGGTCTAATTGACAAGGCCGTAACAGAGTTAGTGGTTTTGTTTATGATGGGCCGAAATGGGACCAACGTTTAAGTTATTTGGCCGTGACAAGGCCAACACTTAAACTGTGATTGAAGGTCCAATAATTATTATTATGGGACTATAATCTATAAGTTAGCAAAATAATACGGAAACAATTTCTAAGCAAAGACCGTAAAGAAGGTAAGTTAGTTTTATTGGATCCGTAATAGTTTAAGGTCCAATAGGTAGCCTATATATAAAGGGCTAAACCACAAAGGTACTAAGTTTAACAAAAGTCTGAGTACTCATTATCTATTGAATATTATTACTATTATCATGTGAAGTTACTAACTTGAGCGTCAGAGTGTCTTTAACAAATTCTCTCCTTATCAAACCTAAAAAACTTGGAGTAGAAAATTCAAAAGTCATATGACAGGAAAGTAAAGGTGGAAAGTCAATCTCTTAGCCTACATAAATATATACAGAAAAAATGTTGAAAAATCTATGTAAATTCTCTTCTTTGAAATTAGAAAATGGCCTTCAAGAGAAAAATATTACACATAGGCATGCGGGAGTAAGGAGTTGGACTGGACTGTCTCGGTGTCATTTTATATATATATATATATATATATAGTGTTTGTTAATTTACGTAAGGAATTTTTTTAGTTGGGACATTTTAGCAGAGTTATTAAGTTTTAGATTACAAAAAAGTCACTGTTAATAAAATAACCTAACTTTAAATAAAGGGTATTTTAATAATTTTAAAATTTAATTTAAAATAAAAAAATAAAAATTATTTATTTGTCATCTGATTGGTCCACGTGTATGGGTAGTTATTACCTTTTATTTTATTTTTTATTTTAAAAAACAACTACTTTTATTTTATTTTTTATTTTAAAAAACAATTATCTTTTAAAAAATATATAATAAAAGGTAATAACTACCCATCTACACGTAGACCAATCATATGACAAATAAATACTTTTTATTTTTTATTTTAAATTAAATTTTAAAATTATTAAAATACCCTTAAATTTATCGTTAGTTTTTTTAATACAGACTTTTTTGTAACCTAAAACTTTGTACTCTGTCAAAGTGTATTAACTAAAAAAAGTCCTTATTAAATTAGTAAACGTACCTAAGGGTTTTTTTTTTTTTAGTTGGTACATTTTAACAAAGTGTATCAAGTTTTAGGTTACAAAAATGTTCTTATTAAAATAAAAACCAACTTTCATTCAAAGGGTATTTTAATAATTTTAAAATTTAATTCAAAATAAAAAAATTAAAGGTAGTTATTTATCATTTTGATTGGTCCACGTAGCTATTATCTTTTAATTTATTTTTTATTTTAAAAAACAAGTACCTTTTATTTTATTTTTTATTTTTAAAAACAAGTACTTTTTAAAAAAATTATAATAAAAAGTAATAAATTCTTATACACGTAATAACTACCTTTTTTTATTTTAAATTAAATTTAAAATTATTAAAATATCCTTGAATTTAAAGTTAATTTTTATTTTAATAGGAACTTTTTTGTAATGTAAAATTTGGTACACTTCGCTAAAATGTACCAACTAAAAAACCCATTACATAAATTAAAAAACCCCATATATTTAGGTTACAAAAAACATAAAGTTAGCTTTTTTTTGTCACACCCCATTAAATGCATTCTTAGTGATGTCCGCGTGTCACTCTCTCAGAGTCCGGTGAGCTGTAGTGGCAGACAAACGCTGCAGCTGCATTTAATTACCCAACCTCGGGAAGCGTCCGGCTGCAAGGGGAATGAAGGACTTCTGCTAGTGGAAGCCATGTGGCAGCACGAGAGCAAACCGACTGTTCGGTTTCGGAGGCGTATTTAAGGTAGAAATTCCAAATCCCTAAGATTTTCGGCATGCAATCTTCTTCTTCTTTCTCAAACCAACTTTCTGAAAATCCCAAGTTCTCCTCCTTCTCTCTAAACCTCCAAAACTTCTCTCTAGAATTACTAACCTAAACACTGTTCCGATCATCAATTACCTTTTAGAATTCTTACTCCGGCTGTCAAGACCTTTCAATTGCACCAATTAGTTTTCCGGTCAGAGCTCTTTGGACGATCGGTCAATTTTTTAGTTGAATCTTAGAAGTCTAGCTGGAATTTAGAGGTAAGGGAAGCTTATAAGAGTTTAATTTTGATGTTCTGTATGATTTAATATGTGACTGATTTAATGCATGTTTAATATGTGAGGTATGTTGCTTGATTTGCATGAATTGAATGTGGTATATTGTTATATGAGTTATAAGAGATGAGTATATATGAAAAACTTAGAGAGAATATAAATTTGAGATCGAAGGTCATTAGGACCATTCGGTCCTCCCTTCTTCCGTTCGGTCTGTTCCGACTGATCGGCCTTGTATGTTTGCTAAACTTAGTTGTTTTCGTTAATAATTTCATTTGTAATATACTTAATAAACGTTGGTCATAAACCAAGCATTAGGTCTTACAAGTGTTCGGCCTTAGGCTGACACTTAAAATATAAAACTTATAAATCTGATATTCTTCCTTGTGAAAAATCGTCCGGTCACTTAGTGACTGCGTGATCTAGTGAAGCTTTTATTTATTGGAACGACCGGTTTGTTTGACTAAATTATTTCTTTAGAAGTGTTCGGTCATAGACCAGCCTTCGACTATGACTAGTACTTGTTTTATCCTTTGCCAAACCGGCCGGATGACTAATATTGATAGTCAATCTTTTGGGGTACGATTTTATTCCTTGTCGGACCATTATCCAACCAACTGATACTCTTCTGTTCTCCAGTCTCATCTTTGATTATACCGCCCGGTCATTATTAGTGTTAAGTCTTTGATGGTTAGTTCTAATCGTTGCCAGAACGGCCTGTCCATTTTTTATAAATACCATATGATATAAAATTTGTATTCTTATCAGATCATTCAGTTATATTTCTGGTCTCGTTTTATCTTTTGTTCTATCGTTGATAATACGGTCATTGTCCTGATACCCTTCCTTTATGAAAGTAATAACAAATGAGGAATTTGATTAAGAGAATTCCACGGGTGGAATGTCTCATGAGTTTGGAAAATTGATTGGTAAAGTATGAATGTGGGAATGACTCTGGCGTTGTCCTTGATCCTGATATTCCGTGAGGACGCTTCCTCAAGTAGAGGGAGGTCGGTCATGTGTGGGAATGGCAGGAGGTCCGCGGTTATACGCGCATATAACCGTTTGAGGACTAACCTCGGGTGGCAGCTGAGGAAACAGTTACTACACCGCCCGGGTGCTAGGGACGACCGAGCTACATGTTCATACCGTCCGGACAGTGTCTTAACGGTCGATTTTGAGTATGAGAATGATATGTTGTATTGTTTGAGTTGTTTGATATGTTTACTTGTATGATGAATTGATAAGTTAAATTTACATAAGCTTACCCTTATTTGTCTTGTTTTGTATGTTGTCGTTCGGTATCCGACCGGTCGACTTTTCTCCTCATTTGCAATGATCATCCTTTTGGATGTGAGCAGAAGATACTTTGGAAGTTACTTTAGAAGATACCCTGGCGGACGTTGTGCAGACTGAAGAAAACGCAGAGGCGGTGCCCGAATATTGTGCTGGACCGTCCGGTCCTTAAATATAGTTACTTTTCTCTTCCTTTGTTTTGTAGAATGTTCTGTATAGGAAATATTTTTGATCCTGACCAACCGGCCAATATATAGTTCACCGGATTGTTAATCTATTTGTATACTTTGTTTTTGTGTTCCGCTTGATTCGGTTTTAAATTCCGAACTTATTTTATTTCAGTTGAGTTTATTTCTTTATTGTTCTCCTTTATTGTTTTGTAACTCCTAAAATAAATCATGGCTTTTGGAGTAATATTTATTGGGATGTTACATGAATGGTATCAGGGCAGTTTCTTTCTTAGAATGCCTGTAGGTTATGAGTATACTATGCTTATTGCTACGTACTCTAATGATCGATCAGAATTCTCTGATTTCTTGTGGACTAACGGATTCCTCTTTCTGATTAAAAACAGAAGATGGCTCCTAGACCACCCCCTCAACCGGTCGCTAGAGATCCGTCCGGCGAAAACAATGTGCTGGAGTCAGTTTTAGCCGCACTTCAGCAGCAAAACGCGAATCTCATTCAACAAAATGCTAACCTAGCTCAACAGAACGCCTTGGCTCTACAGAATTCAGAGGCCGCTAGAGCTGCAGCAGAGTCAACACAAAGGCAGATAATGGATATGCTGTCGAGTGGGATGCCAACTGCCAGACCTTCCGGTTCCTCATCAAACAATTAAACTGAATGGAGTCTGGAGAGCTTTCTCCAGCACCGTCCGGCCAAGTTTAGTGGCAACTGCAGTGCAGACGAGGCCGATCACTGGCTTCGCGATATGGAACGGATCTACGACGCCAAGAGATGTGGTGATGAAAACCGCCTAGCTTTTACTAAGTATTTACTGACTGAAGAGGCTGGTCACTGGTGGAGTAGTTCGAAGATGCTGCTGGAAGATGATCATATTCCTATCACATGGGAAGTATTCAAGAATAAGTTTTATGAAGAATACTTTCCAAATAGCGTTCGGTTTGCCAATGAAGTAGAATTTCTTCAGCTGGTACAAGGGGGAATGACGGTGTCGGAGTACGCCAATCGTTTCAAACAGCTAATAAGATTTTATACGATGCGAATGAGTGAAGAATGGCAATGTCGGAAATTTGAAAATGGACTGAGGGAAGATTTGAAACCGGTTATTGCAAGTCATTGTATTCAGAAATTTTCGGCCTTAGTGGAGAGGGCTAAGGTATTGGAGAAGAATTTGATGGAGGCTGAGAAGTGTAAGAAACAGCAGCCATCCAGTGCTAGGGGACCAATTGTTACAAGGAACTCTTCGGGTCCCAGGACGACCCCATACTCCCGGCCGCTATCTTCAGTGGGCCCTTCTGCTTTGGCCGTTCGGCCAGTGAACTTTGCCAGACCAACCGGTCAACCAGGAAGCGTGAGTTACTTCACTTGTGGAAGCCCTCATTACATGCGGGATTGTCCCAGGCAGGAAAATACAAAATTTTGTGTCAAGTGTAGAAGAAATGGGCACTTGGAGAGGGATTGCAACATGGGTGGACGAACGTTCTCCAGGCCACCGAATACTGGAAGGTTTTCTCCGAGTGGTGGTCGAGCTCAAGCAGCTGGTAGGGTGTATGCTATATCGGGGGCTGAAGCGTCTGGCTCAGGTAACCTCATCATCAGCACTTGCCTATTATATGGAATGTCATGCTGTGTGCTTTTTGATTCGGGGGCAACACACTCCTTCATCTCGAAGGCATGTGTTGATAAGCTGGGAATAGCCGAGAGTGAAATGCAGCTTGACTTGGTGGTGTCAACACCGGCAGCTGGGGAAGTTAGGACGTCCACTGTATGTGTGAAGTGTCCTATTGAGGTAGAGGGGTACAAATTCAAGGTAAATCTTATATGTTTACCTCTTCAAGATCTAGAAGTTATTTTAGGAATGGATTGGTTGACCACCAATCTCATTCTTATTGATTGTGGGAAGAAGAAGCTGATTTTCCCGAGTGAAGAAGAGAAGCTCACAATAACGCTCGGCCAGATTAGAGAAGATTTGATTGAAGGCGCTATGAGTTTCATCATCTTTACGTATATGGACGTAAACGGAACCAACCGTCCGAATCTGAACCGTCCGGTAGTGGAAGAGTTTATGGACGTATTTCCAGAAGAAGTGTCAGGTCTACCTCCACACAGAGAAGTCGAGTTTTCCATCGATCTAGTCTCAGGAGCCGGTCCGATATCAATTGCGCCGTACAGAATGGCTCCAGCTGAATTGGCCGATTTGAAAAAGCAGATTGAAGACTTGTTGGAGAAGAAATTCATTCGGCCAAGTGCGTCACCCTGGGGAGCGCCCGTTCTGTTGGTTAAGAAGAAAGATGGCAGCTCCCGGCTTTGCATAGACTATCGGAAGTTGAACAAGATAACCATCAAGAACAAGTACCCACTGCCGAGAATCGACGACCTGCTTGATCAGCTTCATGGAGCCTCAGTTTTCTCCAAGATTGATTTAAGATCCGGGTACCATCAGATCTTGGTAAAAGAAGAAGACATTCCTAAGACTGCATTTCGGTCTAGATACGGTAATTTTGAGTATGTAGTAATGCCGTTCGGTGTTACCAACGCTCCTGCAATATTCATGGACTACATGAACCGGATCTTCCGGCCGTTCTTGGATAAATTCGTGGTGGTGTTTATTGATGACATTCTCATTTACTCCAAGAGCCAAGCAGAACATGAAGATTATTTGAGAATGGTTCTTGGTGTGCTAAGGGAGAAGCAACTATATGCTAAGTTGTCCAAGTGTGAGTTTTGGATGGATCAAGTACAGTTTCTTGGACATGTGATTTCGGCCGGCGGAATTGCTGTGGATCCGTCTAAGGTGCGAGCAGTTCTGGAATGGGAGACGCCTCGCTCAGTTACTGAAGTTAGGAGTTTTGTTGGTTTGGCCGGCTACTACAGAAGATTCATTGAAGGTTTCTCTAAGATAGTAGCGCCATTGACTCAATTGACCAGAAAGGACCAACCGTTCGTCTGGACCGACCGGTGTGAGTCCAGTTTTCAGGAATTAAAGCAGCGATTGACGAATGCTCCAGTCTTAGTAATTCCTGACGTCAACCAACCTTTTGTTGTGTTTTGTGATGCTTCATATCATGGTTTGGGTTGCGTATTGATGCAAGAAGAGAAGGTCGTTGCCTATGCCTCTAGACAACTGAAGATTCATGAGAGGAATTACCCAACTCATGATTTGGAGTTGGCAGCCGTAGTGTTTGCTCTTAAGATTTGGAGGCACTACTTATATGGTGCTCGATTTCAGGTGTTCAGCGACCATAAAAGCCTCAAGTATTTATTCGACCAGAAAGAATTGAATATGAGGCAAAGAAGATGGATGGAGTTCTTGAAGGACTATGAGTTTGATCTACAATACCATCCGGGAAAAGCAAATGTAGTCGCTGATGCTTTGAGCAGAAAAACCATACATATGGCAGCAATGATGGTCCAAGAAATGAAATTGGTCGAAAGCTTCAGAGATCTAAGGCTGCAATGTGAACTAGAGCCGACCGGTATTCGGTGTAGTTATATGCGGTTGTCAAGCAATATAATCGATCGGATCAGAGAAAAGCAAAAGTTTGACAAAGAGTTGCAGAGGATTAGCAAACCGCACGGTGTGCCACCCCACCAGGACTTCATTGATGGAACGGATGGCTTATTAAGGTATAATGGAAGAACTTGTGTTCCAAATGATGACGAGTTGAAAAGGATAATTTTGGAAGAAGCTCATCAAAGTCGTCTGAGTATTCACCCGGGTATAACTAAAATGTACAAAGATCTTCGAATGAGTTTCTGGAGGCCAGGAATGAAACAAGATGTTGCTCGGTTTGTGGAGTCCTGTTTAACCTGTCAAAGGGCCAAGATAGAATATCAGAAACCGAGCGGTCTTTTACAGCCGCTAGAAATACCCGAGTGGAAGTGGGACTTCATTATTTGGTGGATAATGAAGTGAATAACATATCAGCACTCAACCTCGACCTTATTATCATTCTTCATGAGTTCAATTGTAAGTGTTTTTATGTAAAAAATAAAAAAATAAAAAAATAAAGGAAGACATTATATATTAAAAAGAAAATAAAATAATAAATAGAAGTTGAAAAGGAAATAATAATGAAAAATAGCAATAATTAAACAAAAAGAATGAAAAAAAATGTAAAATGAGAAGTAATTTTCAGCACGTGTAATGTTTTAAATTTCACTTTTTCGTTCATGATTTAAACATTGTACATTAAATAATTTCATACGGGCTATATTTTTGTAATGACGTATTTGGTAGATATCTAGGTGAACAAATTGGTGAAAATAAGAGAAGAATGGTCACTTTCTCAAAAATATTTTGACATACATTAATCAAACAATTGCTTGTCATAGTTGGATGGTTTTTTTATTTGGGCAATTTCTTATTGCATCGGACAGTTGTTTTCTTCACCTCACTGGGAAAAATTAGGTTTAATTCATTTTCTTGTTTTCTGTGGGCTTTGTTGATTGTTTGGTATGCTAAAATTTTTGGATTATAGAATCTTAGAAGTTATTATATATCTTGTAATCAGGATACGTTTTCAACATAAAAATATGTTTTAAATTGTATAATTTATAATGTATTTTTGAATCTAAAAGTATATTTTAAATTGTAAAATCTAAAATATATTTTTATATGTAATCCAAAATGTTTATCTCTATTCAAAAATACCTTTTGGATTGTACAGACATTTTTATACATGAAATATACATTGAGGAAAGGCAATTTCAAAATATTACTATAATTTGATAATCCAATCATGCTTTTTACGAGATATCATCTTATCACCTTCCACGCTTCTATGGAATCCACTAAAGTTTTACATCTACTTTAATGTTTTTAATTATGTTGAATTGGTTACTTTGTCCCTAGTTTCATTGCTATATGTCAACTTGGTCATTACTTTAAAAAAAGTATCAATTTCATCAACATTTTGTATAATGTTCATCAATCAAACTCAATTCTATTGACGGTGTATAAATAGATAATGTTAACTTATTTATGAATATGTGATGTGCATATTTTACTATCATGACATTTTCCTGGGATATTTATTGTGATGTGTAAGCCAATAAGAGAGTGACGTGGAAACCACCAAGAGCATCTCCTTCATGTGCCACCATTATCTTCTTTGTTCAATCACCCAATATCTGTAGAAACTAAAAAATTCCAATCACCATCATCGCGAATCAAAGAATCGGAAAATTACCAAATCTCTTCACCAGAAAACCTAAACCGAGAATCCTTTCACCATCACTATGACACTAACCATCACGAAACCTCCTTACCACCACCACAATAACCTAAATTGAATCCAAACCTATTGTGAACCACAAAATCGCACTGCCCCGAAGATACCCTAAATGGTGAATTCCTTTGGGCTTCCTTGTGCATCAACCATATTCGTCTTCTCCACCAGATCGCGATATCACCCTCGCCAGCCATCGCGCCTTCCTCATCCTTCTCTTCACACTTGTAAACCCAAAGAACACAACATAATCTATTCGAATCACCAATCGAGACTTCAAAATCCTAAATCAGAAAACCAAAAACCTAAATCCTTAAATCGCCATGGAACCCTAATTATGAATCTCTTTCTTCTTTGCGTTGTTTGAACCTTCAACGAGCCATCTTCATCACCAACGTGCAAAACCAGAAGATCTAGAAACTCAAAAGACTGTTGATTTAGGATTGGAGGGTTGATGAACACCAGGAAGAAGTTGCAACCATCTCCTTCTTCAACTAAATTCAAGTTTGTGTTACCAATTCTATGAGTTCCATGAAAGAGTGATGTGTCGTGGTGTGAATTGATTAAATTTCTAATTTGAAAAATGGAAAATTAGATGAATGACTTTGAAACCCTAAAGGTTTATATGAAGTTCTAAAAATCATTAGAAACCCTAATCCCAAATTTTCACATTAGAAAGACATTAGTGAGTTACACGTTGCAAATGTGTTTTGTCATATCTCTACTCTCTTTTGCCGCACCACACTGTTAATGATGTTATTTAAAAATTATCGGAATGAACTTGATTGATGCACATTATACAAAATGTAAACAATGTTGATACTTTTTTAAAAGTGATACCAAATTAACACACAACAATAAAACTAGACACAAAGTAAGTAATTAAACCTTTTTATTAATATGAAATCAACAATAAAAATTAAAAACTTAAAGAAAAGTAATGTTAATTGTATTTACTAAAGTAATATCTCAATCACTGACAATTAATGAGAAGACATCTATAACATAAAACAATACTAAAAGTCTTTCAAGACATTACATCAACTTTTGACATCTTATTACACTTATTATAATATACATGTCACACTCTAACTTCATTAACTTCATTAACTACATTAATTATTACATTTGATTCTTCATCTTTTTTTTTACCTTCCATATGTACTCACATTGTATACTTGTTTTATGATGATAACATTATATTTATTATTCTCCTTCATTAGTAAAATATTTGCAGGGTTTACTAGACTCAGTTATGTTAACTAACATGAAATACTTATTAATGTATCATCTAATTCATGAATATAAGTTGCACTTATCATTTTCATAATCCATCATCCTCCATTACATATTAGTTTACCACACAATTTAAATGAACAATCATATTTTCTTGTTCTACTAACAATGAGTTGTAAACCTTTTTTTAGTTCATATTTTTCACCTCTTTCATGCCTAAAAATATATGTATCTTTTTTTTATTGTGCATTTATTATATCAACCTTAATATTACAATGAAATATCCAAGTTCAAATGCTACTCTATACTCTCTCTCTCCCACCCCCCTTTCTCTCCCTCCCTCTCTCTCTCTAATTATAAAATTATCAAATTATCAAATTATAAAATTACAAAATTCCAAAATTCCAAAATTACAAAATTATAAGTATAAAATTATAAAACTATAAAATCATAAAAACTTATAAATTGTAAAATTTTAAAATTATAAAACCATGAATTATTAAATTATAAATTAGAAAATTATAAACTCATAAATTATAAATTATAAAATTATAAACTCATAAATTATAAATTATAATTTTAAAATAACACAATAATACGTGACAATAGTATATATGTAAAAAGAACCATGTAAGCCACTTAACAATCACATAATATATTTAACAAAAAAAAGGTTAACTAGTGAGAGAAAAATATAAATTTATTGAGTACTTATTTATCATAAAATTTTAATATGGATCCAATTGGAAGTTTTAAATTTATCAGAGATTTAAAACATAATTAAGTCATATTAAAAATATGTTATAATAGTGTTGATCCAATCAATGCTAGCTTAAAAATAATAAGATAAATAAAATTAGTAGTTTAGTTGACTCTAACTTAAATAATTGTAAATATTTACAAAAATTATATTAACATTAATTAGATTATATTAATATAATTTTTAATATTTATTTTAATTAGTGTAGGATTATCCAACATTAGTCTCAATCCCGGCATAAAAAGTTTTACTTATGGAAAGAAAAGTTAAAAATAGTTATCATTTCTTTAGATTAACAAACTCTATCACCTATCAATATTAAGTGGACTCTATTAGGGTTGACAAACTAGCAAAAATCCAACATTAATACAAATGTTTATACATTAAAGATAGTTAACGTAGGCCTAGAGTTGACTAAGTAGACTCTATCAATAACTAAATCATTTAAAAATTATTTTGTTTTCCATTTTTGTTTAAAGTTAATATTTTACATTGTGATAGAGTCAGTTCTAATAATATTTTCATTTGGCCAACATTAATATTTATAAGCTATCTTGTAATATAATGATACACATAATAAGATAGATAATTGTATCTCGACGTGTTAGTTTGGCCATGGCCTATAGGCCAACTTCAACCACTCATAAAAAAGTTCTTCTATTGCCCACCAAATGATTGATTGAAAAAGCTATAGTTCCCAAAGTCACCTTGTAAAGTGGATGTATGATAAGGATAAAAGAGGGTTTAATCCTACTACAAAACTTTAATTAACTTTTAAGTATTTTTCACAATAAAATGAGTCTTTAAAATTTTTAAATATTTCAAATTACAAGTTGATACCAAAAAAATTACATTAATTATAAATTGGTTCTTACTTAAATGTTACTCTTTGCAACTTGACAAAAAAGTTAGACCCAACCTAAGTAGTTCAACTGGATCAAACCAACCCAACCCAACTTGACTTTGAGGACCCCTGATATTTCCAACTTGGGTTCAAACTTGGCCAAACATTTCTATCTAGATTAGCATATACTACAAAAATTTCTGAAATTATTGAAAAATTTTATCGACAGATTTTAGCGATAGAAATACATTCATTCGTAACACATATTTCTTTTACCAACAATTTTTTTTTTGTTGGTAAAATCCATTGATAATTACATTTTTAAAATTTGATGGTAGAGTTCATTGACAATTACAAATTTTAAAATTTGTCGGTAATTATAAATTTAAAATCCATCAGTAACATTCATTGATAATTTAAAATGCTTATTGCTTATAGATTGATCTGTCGATAAATCTGTCGATAAAATGAGAGGCAAATTTTATAACCAAATGGCTTAGTAGGTGTGGGTGTTTCCTTCTTAAGGTGCGTAGGTGCTTCCTTCTTCAGGTGTATAATACCATCACTAACTCAGGTGCCGAAACGTAGGTGCCCAGATGCCCATCATAGGTGTGCCTAACAGTCGCACTGACTAATATAATTGGTGTTAGCATTGTAATTCTATTTTCTCGCATGAGGGTTTCGTCCTTTTCTTTCTTCTCCTCCATTGCCATACTGAAAAACTCATTGCCATACCACTTATCACCATTGGGACTCACTGTCACACCTCTCAGTTTTTCAATATTATTTAAAAGTTTTCTTTTTCTGTGTTTGTGTAGTGATTTATTATGTGTAGGTATTGAATGTGTAGTAATTAGAAGAAAGTAATAATTGAATATGAAAATGAAGATAAAAATGTGATTTGGTTCTATTATGCATTTGTGTTGATTGAGACCATAAGTGTTGGGTTGATGAGAAAATGAATATGAAATTGAAAAAATAAAGGAAGAAGAGGAAGAGGGAGGAGGAAGAAGAAGAAGAACCAGATCACAATGTTTATCGATGGAATTTTTTGTCAAGAATTACTAATGGATTTTATCGATGAGAATTTTACCGATAAATTTTTTGCCAACGGTAAACTGTTGGTAATTTTGATTTATCGATGAATTTTAAGGATTACGACGAATTGACCATTAGTAATATCAATTTTTCTTGCAGTGATGACATGTCCTAAAATTGACTTGTTGTGAGTCCTAAAACTGTTGTAGGTCCAACACGACTCAATCAAAGGTTGGTTATACTTGACTCAATCAAAGGTTGGTTTTACTCTACTCAACTAAATGTGGATTTAACTTAACCTGACTCGAGATAGGTCAAACATGACTCAACCAAGGTAAGTTCAACATGGCTCGACTAAATATGAGTTTTATCTAATTCAATATGGGATTGAGCTAATTTAACTAAATTCAAGATAAACTCGACTAGACTTGTCCAAGTTAGCTAAAAGTTTAGGATATTTTGTCTAGATTTATGCTAATTGAATATTTATTAGTTACTTATATATAACATTAAAATACTTATATTTTAGAAAAATAAAATAGTTGAAAACTTTATC